>JAAAKE020163902.1:1493-30181 GCA_010014785.2 Anisolabis maritima
TTCGCCAGTTTTGATTGGCCAGGGGGGGGGTGCTCTAATTTTTTCAGTTTTCTTTCGGGGGGGTGGGTTGGGGGGGGGGGGGGGGGGGGTCCCCACTCTAGATTATTAAATTTATGTATGTGTATATTAAGATATTATTATATATTATTATTATAATATTAAATAGACATTTATAGTATTTTAAATGTCTTTTTCTAGTTTATTTAATTACCTGATAGTGACACCTTTTATTTGATGTTTATTAGATGCATATTTTTATTTCTAGATGACTCCAACGTGTTGATACCTGACAGACGCTGATGCTGAAAACAAAATAAAAGTATTTATTAGTATATTAATTAGAAGTTGTATATAAATCATTTTATTAGTTACATTTATTTATGGTATTTAATATTCAATAAAGATTTTTTTTTAAAAAGTTTTTTATTTAACCCTAAATAGAATAAATTATTATATGAAGCTAAATTAAATTCAAAATACAAATACAAGTGATATATTAATAAATTTTGAATAATTATATTCTATAATGAATTGAAATTTAATTTGCTTACTTTGTTGGTCTTCTCTATTCAGTGTCTAGAAATGGCTGTCTGTACCTTTGTGGGTGTCGATGTCCACATTTCAGGACTATCGGCCATGAGCCATGTCTCTCGCATTCCAAGTGGTCCTTAGTCTCCTGCTGAGGTCTTCTGAGAAAACCTCTAAATCGCTCTCTATTTACAAATCATTGCATTCTTCAGTTCTGAATTTCCTCCTCTATTTAATTAGTGATTTTAAAACAAAAATATAAATATTTTTGTAAGAAACCTTTAAAAAAATGACTGCAGTGGTTTGTAAATAGGTTGCGCGATGAAGAGGATTCCGCTCTGACCCTTCTTAAAGGAAGCGAGAACGACCCCTGGAAAAACCTGAACAAAGGAGATAGAAATGAACCCTAAAGTCAAAGGACTGAAAGCGTGAGAGAAATGGCTCAAGATACCCTCTCTTGGAGGAAGGTATTGGAATCCACCGACACCCACAAAGTCATAATGTAATCGAGGTCAAAATAAATTTAAAATTTCTATTTTCTCTTTAATTATATTATTTAGTTTATTTTTAATATGTGGAAATTATGATATGACCGAAGGAGAAGAGAATTTCGAGAAATCCCTAATTTGTTTCTATTTGACTTTGATTTAATAAAAAAAAAAAAAAAAAAAGCCGAAACAAATATAAAATTTAATAATTTTATTTTTTAGCTGTTGATATCATTTTGAAGTGATGTGTGCGATGAAGTCAAGTCAACCAAAGAGAATGAATGAAATAAAAAAATATATTTCAGCTTGTCGGGAGTGACGGACACCCGGAAAATCTCCGACAAGCTGAAATATATTTTTTAAATGATGCTCCCAAAAATAAAATCTAATCTTGAGAAAAAAAAAGTGGCGGGTTAAAATGGATCTATGGATTATATATATACACAATAATAAATAGAAAAAATATTATTTTATTCCGTAATTTTTAAAATGAAATAAATTTAAGAGCATAGAACAAATGGAAGTTGCAAATGACTAATATTTTTTTTATGAATCATTTATAGACGGCACCAGAAACGTCCTCGACATTCTGAAATAAAATTTTTTTTATATCATTCTCTCTGGCTGACGACTACATCCCTCCATCTCTTCAAATTGATATCAAGAGCCATAAAAACAAAATTAATTAAATTTTATATTTGTTTATGCTTTTTTTACTAATCATCGTCAAATATATATAGGCCTTAACTAAACTATTGTAACAATAATTAGATTTTTTAATAAGATATTTTAAGTTAAATCTAACTCAAAGAATTTTATAAATCTTTTAAAATTTTTATATTAAGATGTATTTATTATTTAATTAAATTTAATAAAATTTAAAGTTGAAAATGAACCAAATTGTTTTATTCAACTCAAAATTTCCTTCCATCAATTAACAGGCCAGAATCTTAGAAATCTTAAGCCACCCAATCTCTGAATGCCAAAAGATGCCAGTATCTGACTCAAAGGGCCTGAGTGCCTATGGGTCGGGAAATCCATCCCGAAAATTAAATCCAAATCCAATATGAATTAAATAAGTTTTTTATTTAATTTCTTTTGGGTGGATCCTATATTTTTCCTTAATATTATATATATATAACTTATTTAATTCATATTGGATTTGGATTTAATTTTAGGGATGGATTTCCCGCCCCATAGGCACTTAGGCCATTTGAGTCAGTTACTGGGGGTTGAGATTATCACACAGTTTCATACTCCAGGAGGAGATTTTGGCAGTTGAATAATTTTTATTTAATTTCTTTTGGATGCATCCTATATTCTTCCTGAATATTATGTATATATAAAAAAAGTCAATAAAATATTTGGACAGAGATCATGAAATTCTTATGGGATGTGACCAAACAATTTATATATATTTATTTAATTCGAAAAATTCTTTGTGCCATATCGGTTAGTCTGGTGCAATCTATCAAAAAATCATTTTGAAATTCATAAATTCTTTATCTAACTTCACTTATATATTCTCTTAGTATATATGAATTAATAAATACTAATTTTATAAAGACATTAATTTTGTTTTTTAGGCTGTTGAAATGTATGTATTTAAATAAATGGAAGAGAGCAATTAAGTCACTAAAGAAGAATGATATAAAAAGTAATTTTTACTTCAAAATTCATATTCATTCATTTCATTCATTTACATTATATTAATGAAGTGAGTATATTTTTATTTCGATTTCAAGTGAACATTTCGGCTGCTTGACAATCCTGATAGAGGATTCGCAGTCGAAAATCTAACAACAAATTGGATTGGATTTAATTTAGTTGACTTGACTGCATCCCAACAAAATTAAATGGAAAAAAATCCTATTTATTTTATGTCGTTTTTAAATTAAAATAAAATTTGAGAAAATTCAAGGAGGATATTTGAAAAATATAGTCTTATATTTTTACTATTTATAATGTTATATAATATATAATATAATTGAATTTTTTAAAATTATTTTTAATTATTATAAAACATAAAAATATTCCTTGAAAGTATTGAATACTTTGTTATAAAGAGGTATTTATTATTTAATTAAGTTCCAAAAAAAAAAAAAAAATTGTTTTCATCACCCCAAAATTTATCCCTCTTCTGAATGTTGTAATCTTAGAGTTTGGTTTGGATTGACTTGTTTTATATATATATATTTTGGCTAATGGGGATTTTATTGAATAATTGTATAGTCTAGGAGTCAATTGACGTCGTGTAAAAATTTCATGGAATTATAATAAATTTTGTAAAAAATATGAACAAATTCGTTTTAATGTCAATTTGTCCTCAAATACCATACGCACCCTGTATATATATATATTTTAATCATCTCATAGTTTATTCTTTTGTTGTAATGTTGTTTTTGGTTTAGACTTATATATATATTCGCTGATTTCCAAGCCCACATTTTGAATGGTTTCAAGGTAGTGTATATATATAAAATATATAAAACCAGTAGTTCACTACCTCAAAATCATTAAAAAGTGGGCTTGGAAATCAGGTCGAATATATATATAAGTCCAATCCAAAAACAACATTACAACAAAAGAATAAACTATGAAGTGATTAAAATGATTTTCTTTTTTTTAATTTTGGAATTTAATTGAATAATAAATACCTCTTAATAACAAATTTAATAATTTAAAGGAATGCATTTATTTATGATTGATATCTTTTGTTTTAATTAAAAATAATATTAAGTAAAATCTTTTAAAAAATTCAACAGTATAAATAGTAAAAGTATAAGCCTATATTTTTCAAATATCCTTCTTGAATTTTACCCAATTTTATTTTGATTTAAAAATATATATATAAATAATAAAAATAAAATAAATACTATATAATATAAAATATACTCACCAAATGAGATGTTGAGTTGAGGTGGACGTATGACAACAAATTGCAATAGGAAGGAATTCTGAAAAAATAAAAAGTAATAATTAATTAAAAAGAAAACTTAGAGAAATAATAAAAAATTTTCAAAATTATAATATAATAGAGATTTTTGAATAAAAACCAAAAGTGAAAGAATAACAATTTGGAAGACAATTTTATTATTTGTTATTCAAAAGCAGAGTTTTATTTATTCTCTCTATGGCCTTATTTAGCCAGAGAGCATGAAAGCATATTTAGATAATGATTAAAATTAAAAATAATGAAATTGGCAAAAAAATTTTGTTACACCCTGGACTATAAACAGTCAGAAATTTCATATTTGAATATTGTTTATTAGTATATATATATATATATATATTTAAAAATAATAATTAGGAAATCACTCACCTTAGGTCAAATGCAGAGAATGTTGATTAGAAGAGAAGTAGAAAAACGATGACAAATTGCAATTAGATTGTAACTCTGGAAAAATTGAGAGAAAAAATAATTAAATCAAGAGAATGAAAATAATTATCAATAATCAGTGATAAATTTATTAATTTGTTTCTTGATATTTTAAACTAAATTTTTCTTTCATTTATTAAAGAATTAAGTGCAATTAATTAAAATATTAATTTGAATGTTATATTTAAAGAAAGAATAAGAAATTTCGATAAATTAAATATCAAATACTAACCTTAAAGTCAAATAAGAAAACCAACTATTTTTCAAATGTAATTAACGGAGACCACTGAAAATAATAAATATTTAATTGAAATTAGAAATTAACAAAAAATGAAAGAATAATTTATTTAAAACTATAATAAATAATTAAAATATGCAAGCAAAGTGACAGTTCATTTTCGCTCCAAAAACTTATAGAAGTGAAATTATCAAAATATATATGAGGTGAAGTTAGTTACTCTTTATGGCGCCTTGGTCAAATTAAATTAGAAAAATTTTATTATTACAAAAAAATTATAAAAATTATTAGTAAAAATAATAAACCCACCTAAAAATTCCAATTTTTTAAAATTATTATTATTATATATTAATTTTTTTGAAGAAATAAAATATTTATCGATTAAAATATATCGTGAGGGAATTTCAAATTTTCACGATATTCAAGTAGAGCTTTTATTATATATTGTAATTTTATTAATATTATTTTTAATTCAAATAAAATCTAATAATTGCAATTAAGATACTAAACATTCCAGAATATTTGTCCCGTCCAACTTTGGGAGAGGGAGGTTGAAAGTTGTTTAAATGTTTTTAAGTAATCATGATTATGGCTGAATTTAAAAAACTTTATATATATATATATAAATTTTTAATTAAAGATAAAATCACCTTATGGCCTATAGCTCAAGCCGAAGTGGTACTTAATTCAAAGTGAAAAATCAAAATATGCCCTCGAATTTTAAATTTATTTTTTTGTTTGCATTGTTTCTGTTTTCGGGATCGGCATTGGGAATCATTTATGACCATCAGGAAAATCAAACGGGACTTTAGAGGTCGAAAGACTTACAAACAGGGTGGCAGAGAAGAAATGCCAGTCAGGAAGAATTCTTGTTTGCCCACCGTGTACTTGTAAGAAGTGAGATGCCCATATTCAAAATTGTTTATTAATCTATTGAAAAAAATTTTTATATCTTTGACAATATGTTGCCTTAAGTAGAAGATTATTACGTATAAAAGATATAAAAAATTGTTCAAACAAATGTTGCTCAAGATGAATAGAATAATTTTGAATAGTAGTATGATTTAACTAAAGTTTATAGTTAAGAAGATATTTGGATTTTTCATAAGTAGTATGATTTAACTAAAGTTTAGAGTCAAGATATTTTGATTTTTCATATTTGAACACGGGTTATTCCCTTTACCATCTGTATGATAATGGAAGTCTCTCTCTAATCTTGTCACTTTGGGCGTGAATGTCTTAAAAATTAGGAAGCATTACTAAAAAAACCAAATGATTACGAAATTTGGAGATACATTTTCACATTTGGTTCAAAAACTATCTTTTACATTGAAAATCAAATTCCATAAGAATGATATGAGTTGAAGTCGAAATTAAACACATTCAAAGACAATGTAGGCTTATATACGTGGAAATACAAGCCAAAAAAAAGAAATGATTGAAAAGATAACAATCAAGTGACAAATAAACGCCTAAGCTTTATTGAGTCAGAAATTATATTTCGAGTAAGTTTCCAGATATTCTAGATGTATTATTTGTTCATATCTATGACACATCCGCATCCTATATTATATTTTTTATTATAAGAAATAGGAATTAGGAAGGATTAACAGTTTTTTATTTTAAATGAGTTATCAGAATAAATAAATTTATTAGGCCTTTTAGAATTTGAGAAAAGAAATCAAATCATAAGAAATATAGAATTATATCTTAATTTTCTCCAGAATCATCATCGTCTGAAAAATATTCAATATCATCACCTATTTTGTTATTTAATAAAAAGGGAGAGATTTGTGGAAGACCAAATCGTTGAGGTTGTGAAATTTCACTATTTTCAGCCTCTGTAAACTCTTCATCCCAAGTTTTCATCTTTCTTTTTGGCGTCTCTTTATTTTCTTCAAATCTCTCCTCATTTATATTTAATCGTTTTTTTACAGAATCTGATATGTCAATCTGTTCCATTTTTATAGGATATCGTCTATTATAAGCTTTCTCCTCCCTTTCAATGTGCTCTTTTGCTTTTGTTACCAATACTGTTTTTAATTCGTTTAATAAACTAGAAGAATATTGTTTTTGTGTTGATTTCTTATTTTTCTCATCAATAAATTCGAAATCATCTTCAGTTAATTCCATTTGTTTATCACATACATCTTCAAAAACTTGATCCTCTAATTCCTCTTCAAGGATTGGATTTGTTTTTGGGACTTCTCCTTTGTCTTCTTCATTTAAAACACTCTTTACATCAACAGTCTCATTTTCTCTATTTTCATTTTTATTTTTCAGTTTATTAAGAGAGGAAATTCCATAATTCAAAGAATCTTGACAAGATGTGATATGTGAAGTAATTTCTTCATAAAATTCATCTATTTTTTCTAAATATAATTCACTTATATCATCCATATGATTTAAAATATCTTCCTCAATTTCGACTAATGAAAAAAGTAATTTTTGTAGATGCATTTTGGCGCTATGAATTGAGATGAATATTTCGGAATTTTTCATTTTCGTATCTACTTGTGTATTTTTCACATTTTTATCTTGATTGATTGCCATACCGAAACAATAATAAATTTTATATTGAATAGAAATATCTTTTATTAATTTAATTATTTCATTGTTGATTAGATTGATATTTTTATAAATTTTCGAAAAATAATCACCAATTTCATTTTCATTGTTCCAAAAGTCAGTAAAATAACATAAAGCCAATCTTTTAAAAAATTCAGAAACTATTAGTAAACTAATATTATAAAATTTCTGAAAAATAATAATAAACAGTATAAATGTACGTTATATTTAAGATAAACAAGGTTGCGAAGTTGGATATTTTTAATCTCGACTCCGAATAAAATTTTATTAGAAAGAGAGACCTAACATGTATCAAACTTACAAAAAAGATATTTTTAATTTATGTTAATTAATTATTAATTATTTTTCTTAATTTGGACGGGACTAGTTGTTGGAGGGGGTCTCCGGATTTTATTTGGGGTTTGGCCAAACAGATGTTGGGGATCCTTGATTTTGAGCAAAAAATTAAAAATTTAGATTGAGGTCCTAATCAGCAAATTTTGACTTATCTGACTTCGTGAAGCCAAATATGTCTCTAATTTCGCAACCCAGATGATAAATAGTAAAGAAAAAATAAAATTTATAAATACCTTTAAATCTTGAATTTTAATAAATTCTTCTAAATTTAATGTTTCTTCAAGATTTAGATTACACATATAATGATCAATTTTATCTATATTGTTTGATAAAGGGAAATTATTCAGGAGTGAAATTGTTCCTTGGGATGTTAATAAAATTATTTTTGAAATGTTTGATCCAAACGAAGTTCGAAACGCTGGCATCATTTGTTTTCTTGAAATTATACTTGATTTTTCAATTCTATTTGCGATCGATCCTGACGTGACTCTGAGAAAAAATAAAGAGATATAAATCTCAGAACATCGGGGATCGATAGATTTAGTGTTTGATTTATCTGATACTATTGTCTTGAATGATTCCAACGGGTTTTAAACAATGTTAAGAATAGAAAGGAATAATAGAGTAGAACCCAATGATATGAAAATCTCATTTTTTTACAAAAAGCCTTATTTATATATATATATCATCCAAAGCCTGCCTCTGCCTCTTGTTATATTTTCGTGGAGAATTGTCAGTTGAAATAAATTGGAATAGAATTCACTTAACTTTTTTTCAAGCTTCTTTAAAAAGCTCTAGATAAACTTCTATTTTTTCTCTTCTAAGATAATCCATTCATAATTTGACTTTCTGAACCATAAACACAACAACACCTTCCAAATCGTGTTCCTCTGTTTGTGTATAAAATATAAAAGATGCGCATAATTATCATGAATTAGGAAACTTTCATTCTAATATTAATATACATTCAGTCATATATATAATTTAATGTATTAGTCTGAAATTTGATAAATATATGATACATTTATCATAATGATGTAGTCCGAATCTGAGTTATTAACAAAATTTCATTAAATACCATGATTCATCAAAATCATTTAATAACTTCATTCAATTCCAAAATTCCAAATAAAATTCTAAAATAAACGAGTCTGAACGTCAAGTTAAAAATTCAACTAATATAAATGTTATGTATATATTAACAACAAATTTGTAAATATTTGTTATCTTTAAAATATTAGATCTAAAATAAACTAATTTGGAAAAAATTTTATTTGATTTATTAAAGAAATGAAGTCAAAATAAAGAAAGACTTCGAGCTCATATTTTATTATTACCCTATCAACGACTAAACGCCACCTATCATCAGGTTGTTAAAAAAATTTTCTTTGCCTCCTTCATTAGTTAGAAGATAAGAAGCAAAGGAATATATATGTACGGTCGTATATAATGGATTTAATTTTTTGAGATGGATTTCCTGATCCATAAACACAGACCTTCACGAATTAGGCACTTTAGAGATATCTCGAGAATCATATAAACATCCAGAGGCTTGATTATTTGAACTTCCGACTTATCTTGATGACAACTATAAATATGAAAAGTTTATTTAGAAGAAAATACTTACAATGTATATCCCTTCATTATAATTTCATTTTCTTGTATTAAGTTCAATGATTTTTTAAAAAAAGAGAACAGTTGTATAAAATTTTTTGTCAAATCTTTTAATTTTCTTCTTTCGCTCTCTTTTTGAGTTCTGAATAGTGTTTGTCGAATTAATATCATACAGCTCGTAAGAGACAAAATATATGTTACTTTCGATGAATACATAAATGGTAGTGTAATTATAAATGTAAATAAATAATTAGATAAGTCATAAATAGACCTGAAAAAAAAATTAAAAATTTTAAAATAGAAAATATAGATATTAATTAAAATAAAATCCCTAATATAGTAAAGCATTTAAAACAAATTTATTCTTCTAGATAAATGGAAGTTGTGTTGTTTTAATAAATAAAGAAAAATTTTTTTAGCTTTTTTCTTATATAAATAGATATTTGCCTCTATTACTCAAGTGATATTAAAAATTATGGGCAAAAATATGATAAAAACACCTTTAATTTCCATTTAAGTTTTAAGCTCGACGAAGTATCGCATTCACTCGATTCTTGAAATTTTATTTATTTATTATTTTTTCTTGCTTTTGGTCCATAAAAATTTAATTAAATTAATTTACCCATTTTTTATAAGATTCTTATCTTCCTTAAGGTTAAGCAAAAATTCTCTATCTTCATCAAGAAGAAGACCACTATTTAATAAAATTTCCAATTGATTATTTAAAAAAGTGTTTTCCTGAAATGACAAGTACAAATTCATTTTAAATAATTAAATAAACATAAATAAATTATTTAAGTAAAATACCTTGTAATAGTGATTAGAAAAATAGGATAAAATATTGGAAGATATATTTTTAAAAATATGTATTATCTGAAACAAAAATAACTTTTATTAGACTTTTTAAATTAATAAATAAAAAAATGGAAGAGCCTCTCATTCTATCTTTGAAACAAATAGAAATACACATCACACATACAAGACATATTAATAATATTACAATACAATCACAAAGATTTAAGAGGCTAAAAATTATTGCCTTTATCAAATCTATTTAAACTAATTTTTTACTAATATATTAAGGCATGAATATGTCCTTGTATTCGAAAATTCGTTGAATAAATTAACATTTCCAAAAAAAGAAAGTGAAATTGTTTTTTTTTTTAATGTAAAGTGAAGCAAATAGAACTGATTAAATATATCATAAGATCCAATGTTTTTCAACCGACAAAAATATTTCTGAATTGTCGGAACCGATATATAGTAAAGATATTCTTAATCCATACCTATCTCTACACTTTATCACAGAGAAATAAAAGAAAATAAGAGTGATTTGGGCAAAAGAAAAAAAATATTCACTTTTAATCGGACCTGGCCAGGATCACTGGGATTTAAAAATACTTGATAGGAAAGGAGATTAAAAAAGGAAAAAATCAAGAGATTAAAATTTATAAAAAATCAGAAGAGATATTTCTGCTCTTTGGTACTGAGATAGAACACTTGCTTCATGATCCAAGTCTCAGTGGTTTGATTACCAATTAATTTAAATAAATATGCAAGGAGATTAAATGGTGAGAAAGATTAAAAAAAAGAGATATATAAAATCTTATTTGAATAATAATAATAATAATAATAATATGGTTTTTATACTTTATAACAGTTGCTAGATAATTTATTTTCCTTAGGTTTAGAAATTATCTCATATTCAAATAATGAATTATTCTTATTGAGTTCTGTTGCTTGAATATACTCTGCGAATGGTCCATCCTGAAATATTAAGATAAATAAATATTTTAAAAAATTATGAGAACTTAATAGTTGGAGGAGGAAAGTGCTAAGAGGGAAATACTCTGTTTGCTAAATTTTGTTTAATTTTTAAAAAACTTAAAAATTTTGTTGGCTTTTTTGGTCCTCTTCTAAAAAATATATATACTATTGCTCCAATCTTGTTAATATAATAAAATAAAATTGGAATTGGGAGGGAATTAAGCTTTCAGTTTTCATAAGTTTATATAGATAGAAAAAATATATGAACTATTTTAAATAAAGAATAATAAATAATATTCACCTTAAATATGACATCTTCATCATCAGACATAATTTTAACTAGTTTGAAAATTTTATATAAACTATTTCAAAAAATATAATTCTATTACATTAATTTGAATAGTACTCTTCTCATTTTTGTATTTTATTATATTTCAAAAAATTTATTTGATTATAATTTAAAATGAAATTATATACCTTAAAAATGTCAAAAATATTTGCCTATTTGATGTGATATTAGAAACGAAAAAAAGAAAAATTCATTTTTATTGTTCCTATCTTCTTTATATATTTATATGTTTCCGGGAAATAGAAAAATTTTAATAAATTTATAGATATAAATTATATCTATGCAAGTTAATTTAATATATATATATAGAAAAAATATTTTTTATATTTGATCGAAATAATTCCACAATATCACTAAGCCAAAATGCAATGTCGTAAATGCGGGAAATTTAAATTATTATTTCCTAGAGTAGAGTTTGACAATAATCTCTAGCCGAAGTGATACTTCATTTGAAGTGCAAACCTGTAAAATCAAAAAACCTTCGCAAAATAATAGCCATATCCAAAATTGTTCTATTTATCATTATGAATAACTTTTGTCTGAAAAATATTTTTAATATCTTTTACGGCCTTCATGACAAGGAGATAGCAAGCCTGGATTTTGTTGGTACTTTAGAAAATATTCAAAATATCAGGGAAGCTCCCAACCAATAGTGGAGCCAAGATTTTATTTGGATTGGGGGGGAGTGAGGCCATTCTTCTGTCCATTTACAGAGAGAGCAGAGGTAAAGCTCCTGCTTCATTTTCTCTGGTGAATGTTCTCTCTATCAATCTTTTTTTATTTATTTCTTTGGTCAACCATTTAATTTAAATAAATTTGGATGGAGTCTATATGGCCTCTGTTTTCAAAAAAGACAAAAAAAAATCCAAGGGAATAGAATTCTGGCTTTTTAGTCTTTTTTGGCATGAGACCATTTAGGCTCCTTGGAGTCCTTATTTATTTATATTAATTGGTAGCCAATATAAAATAAATAAATTATGTCGCTCAGGATGGGAAACGAACCACTGAGGCCTCTACCTCTCCAGCAAGGAACAGGGCCAAAAATTCTGATTTATATTGAATATATATTAAATATTAAACTTTCCAGTGATATATATTAATTTAATTTTTTTAATTAAAAAAAAAATTAGTTATTATTTATAAATACATATTCATGCCTGATAAGTGAGTGAAGTTGCTTTGGAATTCCATTCAAATTAAAAGAGCCCAAATATAAAATATAATAATAAAAATAACCATTAATTAAGTATATGGCCCCTGTCAGAGCAGAGGAAGAGGTCCGCTTCCTCTACTAAGCGAAAAAAATTTATTTAAATTATATTGATTACCTATTAATTTAAATAAATATGGAAGGAGTATCAATGGCATAGAAGCCGAAAGATTTTTTTAAAAATTCAAGTATATTTGCGAAAGCGATTTTTACTATTATTAATATCGGTATTTATTTTTGTTTTATGCTATTATTTAAAAAAAAAAATTGTTTTCTTTTTTCGCATTATAAGTGTATTTTTTTAATATTCATATTCAAATAATATAAATAATGTAAAGTAATGGTTTGTGGGGGAACCGAGCTTATAACACATCGATAATGAGACAAGTCCTTAGTGCATGTTTAGTTTATAAATTAAATTCGAAAATAAGCCGTGGAAAGAATATTTACAGATATTGTGACCTTATGAAATAAAAAAGAAGTCGCAGCAGCAGTTAGCTAAATATAAAGGGATCAATCAATAGAAGGGAGGAAATGATTGATGATCCAGAAAGTTTTCCGAAACATTCGAAGAGATCCCTGCATAAAGAGGAGTTTTAATACTCTTTGTAGAGCCGTGTATTATTAAACTTGCTTATTTATATTCTTAGGATTTCGAGGAAAAAAAAATTATACAAATTCTCGTTCCTTTTTTATCAAGCTCTATTGAATTAGAAAGAATTTGCTCTCCCTGAAGAAAAAATAAAAATTGGGGGAAATTTAGAAAAGCGGAAACCTTTTTGAATATATTGTTTAAAGGGTCGAAAATTTTAGTTACGCCTCTGTAGGGATCAATTAAAACTTGAAGGAAATTGGATAAAGGGATAAAGCAACCCTTGACTCACGAGAAGGGGAGAATAGACGAGTCACAATCAATAGAACCACTAATAGTTTGTGGTGAAATTCCAAAGAAATTAAATATAATTCAATTTATTTCTAGAATGTAAGGAGCTTAATGTCTCGGTAACGAATCAACGACCGGGGTATCATGATTTAATGTTAATTTGAAAATTCCATTCAATTTTTGAACATACCTCTCACTTGTTGAGGATTTTTGGATCATTTCTTGTTGTTCTTTTAAGACAGGGCGCCTATGATACTTGTGAGGTGACACGCTCTGTAACAACAGGAGAGCATGGTATCACAACGTTACATATACATCGCAGCTACTCTGGTTATAAAGGAGCGTGTCACCTCACACGCGTCTTAATATACACCAAGCCTAATAACGACTCTCTGGTCACGAAGAGGTCAACCATTCCTGATTATGATGAAAGCAGTGATATAACTACTGAATTTAGACACCAATTCCAGAGCAAAGAGCCATTAAATAGTATAGTGTTTTAAATCTTAGTAGTATTTATCCCTCTCTAAATGAGAATTAGCAAAAAGTTTCCCTCATCATAAGGTACTCACAATGAATCAACACTTAGAGAGATTATACCGCGCTTGACACTTCCCCGCCAGCTAGGTTCTTTAGAAGGAGTTGGCTCAGCTTATTACTTTTTTTTTTTTTTACCAACTACAACTCTTCTCTCGAGTATTCAATAATTATATCAATAATTAAATATATATTTCCTTGCTAAAATAAAAAAAAGTATTTTTAAATTGTATGAGTTTGTAGATGAATAAACGGATTGAAACAAAATTTAATATTTAAACTAAAATCAAAAGCATTGACAACAATCGACTGATCCGAGTGTTCCTTCATTTAAAGTTCAAATCTGAAAATCAAAAATTTCCCAAAGCAATAACTTTAACAAATTTATATCGGTATACATAAGTGTTCTTTCATTATGAATAATTTTTGTTTGAAAAATTTTTTTATATACGATAAGAATAGGCTAGAAGAACTCCTTTTATTGTATATTTAATTAGTACGCATTAAAGGGTAAGTACCAAATATTTTTTTAAACAAAACTTGTAAAAAATGTTAATTATTACAATTTTGAAAATCAATATCATTTCTCCAAAGTCAATACCTTTGAAGGTATATTGATTTTTAATGTTTGAACTACATATGAAGTACCATTTCTGTTAGTTTTGAGTTATGGGAAAATCTTGTTATATATTTTTGTTATTATCGAATTAACTGAAATATAAATAAACGTGTACATCACCAATATATTTTTCCTTTTTTTTTTATTATTATTAGATAGCCTAACCTTAATTTTAGAACTAAATGTCAAGCTCTGCTTGTAGCCTTCAGTATGACGTCATCATGACTCGAGACTCAATAGCCAATCAAAAGCCTGTCATTGCAAACATTTTCAGATTATAATATAGTAGATATTGTTTATTGGAAATCGGATTACCGAATTTAGACTAGTTATTGTTTCTATTATTAAATAAGAATTTTATCGATCAAACTATTAAATTTTATTGCCAAACACCTCTAGTTTCAAATTCACATTAAATTTTAATGACAAATATTAGATTTACTATGTAAATAATTAATTTTGACCTCTAATCAAAATTTGTAATAAAATAGAATATACCCATCCTAATTATAGTAAAATATATAATATATTCAAAGTTGAATTAATGAATTTGATTTATTATTTAATAAATAAATAATAAATCAACAATAAGCTTTAATATCAAATTTGGATTGAATTTTGAAAAAAAAAATATAAAAATAAAAATAGCAACATTTTATATATTTTAATGCTCAATATAAAATTAACTTTTCCTATAGGCCGTAAAGATTTTATCGACTGGCATATACTGTTATTAAAATAAATAATTAGGCCGCTCGTAAAGTCACAGATCCATATTTCAGATTCGTTAATAAAAAAAAAATTTATTAAAAATAATAATAATAAAATTATATATGAATTTTTTTTATAGGCGAGACGTTTAAATTTAATTAAATAAAAATTTAATATGCACATCGACAAATAATTAAATTTGGTGTATGCTCACAAGTGGAAGATAGAATTGCATCAAGGGCCGATAGTATTCAAAAAATTGTAGTTATTTTCTGGGTGGTAGTCTCAAAATATTTGTAAAATTTTCATCTTTTGTTTAACGCTCCAAATTCTATACGTTCAATTGGAAATTTTCTTTGGTATTTTTGTGCAAAACAGTTACACAATTTTTAATTGTTGGAGCTTGGTTTGATCTTTGTTGGCAAAGTTTTTTGGCGCCTGCAGACCTAAAAGATGACGTTTGATCCTGGAAGGAAGACTGCTCAAATAATATACTTATCCTAAGCCTAATTTATTTTTATACCATATATTCGGGTTCAAACTTTTTGTATTTCTAAAACATCTTGACCAGAAGATATTTTTTAAACTTCAAACAATCATAATTAAATTACATACGATATTTGTAATTTATTTCAAGATTTCTGTTCATAAGCAAGCCCAAGCAATTTTGAGGAAGAAGAAAGTGAAACGTCCACCGGAAGCTATCTATAATGAATTAATATTTATCTATATAATCGTAAAATTATAAACGCAGTCAAAAAGAGCACAAATGGAAAAACGAACATGTCTGGTGCATAGGAAGCACACCGATACACCTGAGACGTTGGAGATCCTGGGTTTGACTCCCGGTGGCTATGGGCCGCTTGATCGTCCAGCAAAAATATACTCACGAAATATTTTTAAATAAAAAAAAAAAAACATTTGGGAATCCGCAGGAGCAGGATTGCAGCAACGAACTTGAATTTGAGCAAGAGCTACGGAATTGCTCGATTCGCACGCAACACTTTCAAAATATTAGTATGAATTTATAGATGTTGATGTCCGAATCTTATTTAAAAACTGTGATTTTTGGCAAAATTTCACAATTTTGGCTGGTTTATTGACCATTGTTGCCAAAATTTTTGCAGATTAATATTCTTAATTTATATTAATAATTTTGAAATTGGCCTGGATAATTAGTATCGTAAAAATATATATTGTATATCGTTTCATGACTATATGGCTTGAGATGCCGAAAAAACAAGAAAAAAAAAATTCTATTTTTAATTCGAGGTCAAAATTTGAATAAACGAAAAAAATGTCGACATACAGAAAAAATAAGATACAAATATAAAGAGAGTACTCTTTAAGTTCGTTGAAAATAAATAATTTTTAAAAATATTGAATTTTAATAGTGGTTTTATTATGATTATGGCCTAATCATGGTATCTACGCAGTTTTTTTTTTTTTTAAAGATCGATAGAAGCAAGTTATTTTTAAAATCTACTTTCCAGAAAAGAATACGAAATTAAGAAATCGAAATAAAAGACTTTTCGAGCTTTATATTTCATACCCTTTTGTAGGCGTTTCCTGAGCTATACCCCACCCATCTTCAGAACAAAGGCTGACAAAATAAAGTTCACGCAGTCAAAAATTAATATTGTAAATATTCAGATATATATATTGGAAAAATTGCTCGATTGCAGAAGGCCTGAACTTTATTAAGGTCTTTATCCTTAAGATGACTGACGCTTACCACCCGAAACATCGGCAGATATATTGTACCAAATAAATTCCTTTATTTGGATTCCTTGAATTATTTTACGGCCTTTTTCCCATTTCTTTTTTCTTAAAATACCGAATTGTTTTTGTTTTTTAACAAAACCTCTTGGAGTAAACAAATTCTGGCAAGGCAAGCCGCCTAACCAAACTAATCCAAGAGAACACAATCGCTTTGGGAAAGGGTTCGGATTAAATAGTGAAGGAGTGAGTCACCTGGCTCGTCCGGATTTTTACCCGCTGACGTATTATTCTAATAGCGCAAACATCACAGCAGCTTTTCCTCATATAAAACTTTAATTTTTTGAAAATATCCTTTCCCCTTTAAAATTTTCTTTCTTCTTTTTTTCTTTTATTCATAATTTAAAATGGCTAATTTTGTTTAATGTGTTTCCTAAAGGGTCCTTTTAAGGATAATGCGCGTCTCGCCCTCCCCCCTCCCACACTCCAGTTGAAAGCCCTTAAGCCCTTAATCCCCTCACCTCTCTCTCTCTCTCTTGTTGCTACTACAAAAATTACGTTTTGCATCCCACCATTCATCCTCTTTGATTCATTCCCATTCATGCATTCGTCATCCTCGTCTTTCACCTACTCTCGCTGTTATTTTTCTTCCCAATGTTTATGTTTTTGTTTTTGTTTTCATGGGGAAAGATTTCTGCGCATGACTCTCTCTCTCTCTCTCTCTTCTCTATTTTATTGATCGGTAGAGAGAGAGTATAGCGGGCATTTTTGAGTAGAAAATTCAACAGAGAGAGAGAGAGAGAGAAATTCCAAGATCAGAATCAGAGCAATGATTCTAATCTCTATATTTATTTATTTCTTTAATACCGAGCGCTTATCTTGATCCTTTGTAGAATAATATTGCTTTAACCATCGCAACAGCCGGGGGAATATTTTCTCGTAACAAGTCGTAAAAACGATTGCATAAAATTAAAATTTATTTTTTTTTTATTATTTTCCCAAAACATCTTATGTAATTTTCAACTTAATAACTTTAAATGTAACAAATATAGAATAAATTAATTTTAATTAAATTTAAATAAATTAAAAATACGATTCGTAAATTACAAGTCCGCCTACATTTATACTTCAAGGATTAAAGAAACAAAAAATTTTAAAAAACAATTCAATTCCCTTTTCTCTGATTGAATAAATAAATCGAGTGGGTATTTGGTATTTGTAAATAGCTTTGCTTGGAAAATTATTCAGGTATAAAAGTTGTAGTCTTTATAAAAATAAAAAAATTAATACTATTTTTTCAACAATCATCTTTCTTCCCTTTTATCTCTAGGATGAGAGATGTATTCGTCTGAAGCTGATGAAAGAAGAGACCCCAATCTTAGTTCGGGTAACCCGTGGTCCACGTATTCACAAGATATGAATATCTGAGTAAACTCAACAATCACCTTTAATACGCCTAAACCTTTTTTTATGCGATAAATACGTTCTTTAGAATTCGCGTAATTCTCTAATTCCAGAGAAAAAGTGTTTTTGGAGAATTTAGAATTTAAAATTGTCACAATAGAAACGAGAATTGTAATTCCACAAAATTCTCAGAATTTTCTTGAATCACAAATTTTTTTCCTAACTTAGGTTGAGTGAAAAAAAAAATCGAATTTTTACAAGACACTATGAGACTCCACTTAGCTTAAACTTTTCAATTAAAAAAGTATGATCAAAATCAAAATTTTTAAGAAAAATTTTTTTTTTGAATATTCTTCTTCTATTACAAAAATGTTCCGTTTTAAGTCATATAAGAAAGAAGAAGAGAAGGATTCAAACAAATAAGGGTTAATACTCTTCAAATATATAATTGTTTTATGAATTTTAATCAAAATTGTTGGAGCGAATTTGAAAAAAAATTGAAAAAAAAAAAATTAAATAAGTACTTCTGTAAAATACTAGTACTCTTTAAGTGATTTTATTCAAAAGCTTAGAGATGCAAGCGACGAGGATACCTTGCTTGAATATAAAATTTCCTCTTTGAAGATTTTGTCGTTTTGTTCATACACACACATACACACATCACATGCACAGACGTAATACAGGGGACCTTAATACGTGTATTTCCATTGAAATTTCGACATCGATTTTTTTGCGATTGCAATATTACATATATAGGTAAGAGAAAGTAAAAATGCATATTATATAATCAATTATATAATAAAATGTAATATAATTAATTTTGTATTTTTTTATTTATAAGAATATAATTCAATTTTAGCAATTTTGTACACATGTACAAAAATAAATATATTCAATATGCTGTTTAACTCTTTATAAAAAAGCCCTTATTTTATACTTGGGAGGTGGCAAATTGATACTCGCCCCAAGGGTTAAAATTTGTAGTGCCGGCCCTGATTACAAGTTAATATTATTAAAGTAGTTCTGATGGGTCGTTTACCCAGGCAAAAAAGCAGGCGGGTTGTTGGCCTTAATGAAATAATTCTTGTAATTATTTGACCTCCCGACCCCTCCTCGGCTCACCAAAAGAAAGAAACGAAGACATACGGCTTGTGTGTACTTTTAACAACGACCAGATGCTTAGGCTTTTTAACGAGACGATCTCGGTACTGTGCCTTTATCAATCTATTACTTGTTCTGCCGGTGTCTTTGATAATTGTTTTTGAATATTGAGTTACATGGATTATGTACAAACCATGTGTGCTTCTCCTCTCTTTTTTTTTTTGTTACGTAAAAAAATAAACAAAATTATTTGATATCCTTTTCTTATAAATCTAAATTTAATTTAATTCATATAAATAGAAGTAGAGGCTGAGATGAATCTTTAATGGAAAAAAAGCAGACAGGGCGGCCGAAATAAAAGACCGTGAATGCTACATCAATCTTCCAGAAACCTTTTCGATCACTATCAGTTGATTAAAAAAAATTTTCTGCATTGTTGGTCATATGATGCAAGTATATACATATATTTTTGCTGCGGCGAGTGGCTAAAGCGGATTTCGGACTCGAAAATGCAACACAACTCGGGTTCGAGTCTCGCTTGCCGCAGCTTGCCAAAGACTCCTCCTGAGTAGGAAAATGAGAGATAATAAGTAACAGGCACAAAGGGTTGCGATGGCGTAAGGGGCGGAAAACCCGTCCCTAAAATTTAATCCATCCATCCATCCACATATATTTAAAATAAATATTAAATCTTAGATTATTTTATTATATTCTGAAAAAAAATTATGCTTACGTGTGTGAGTGTAATATATTAATGATTATTTCAGGAAATATTCTCTTATTTTAGTAATCCGGAAGCAAGAGTCCCTC
Organism: Anisolabis maritima; assembly: GCA_010014785.2. NCBI lineage: Eukaryota > Metazoa > Arthropoda > Insecta > Dermaptera > Anisolabididae > Anisolabis > Anisolabis maritima. The sequence goes on from JAAAKE020163902.1 coordinate 21,776, forward strand.
GATTTTTTAATTTTATTATCCCCAAGTTCTTTAAATGATTTTTTTAAAAGTCTTTTCGGCATCTAGACTTTAAATGATTCACATGTATATTTTTATGATATGATTATCCTGGCATATTTAATTACACCAATTGGTAACCAATTGATTTAAATAAATTTTCATCGGGATCCAAACCCACATCTCTTGGCTTTTAGGCTTATCAATATTGGCAATGTCATTCTTTAAATTATAAATAGATAAGTTCTTTATACAAAATTCACATGTAATATACAAACAAGTTTTTAATATTTTTATTTTTGTTTTAATATTGTCTTGTTATTGTTTTAATTATCTTTTGTATTATATTAGGTACTGTTTTATTTTACACTGAAATTTTTTGTAACAATTTACACCTTTATGAATTTAAAACTTATATTGTGAGCATATATAGAGAAAAGGAGACTTTTGTATTATAATTTGCTTATATATATGTATATTTTGTATGTTTTACACAATTTTGTTTATATGGTTTTTACACTATGGCCAAAATAAAGGCCAATGGCTAAATAAAAAAAAAATTTTTTATTTTAGATATTATACTTTTTTGTTTGACTTTGTTACTTAACCACATTTTGGAATTTTTTCCATATATAATACAACTTTTGATCGAATTTAAATAAATATAAAACAATAATGTTTTTATCTATTTATGTAATATATATCGGGAGTGGCTCCTACTCTACTAGAAAAAGTGATGGCGATTCACCTGTTCGGTTATTTATTCACAAAACTTTCAAAAATATATTTCTAGATATGAAGTTAAAACAAACAAAAAGTATTTCCAATTATAATATTTATTTAACAAATAAAAAATATGCTTAAAAAAGAATTTGGTTAATGAGATTTTTGTCGATAGCCCTGTTGATCACTCGAGATATATTAATAGTATAAGGAAAGTATTGCTATCGAAAAAAAAAATCGATCAACAGAAATACACGTTTTGGGTTCCCCTGTTTCTAAAAAAATTAGTCTCGTCTGTTTGTGTGTGTGTGAACAAGAAATCTCAAAAACAAAAAAACGTTCGTTTGTGTGACGTCACACCAGATTTTTTTACAAGCTCTCCATCTTATACAATATAAAAAAAAAGTTACTCAACGCCGAGAGAGTGCCGCATCAAAAATTCTACTCAACTTTTTACTGTGCCTCTCCAAAATACTTTTTCTAGAGGTTTTAAAATTCTCTAAATAAAATTTTTGACCGTGTTCTGTGTGGTGTGTGGTCTTTGATTTTTTTCTTCGTGTTCCAACAGACGAAAAATGGAACCTCCTCATAGTAAGTCAAGACACTTTACGAATCTTAAGGGCAAAGTTGTCATTGTTGTTGTATAAGTCCATTGTTGGCGCTAAAAATTATAAATAATTTTTCATTTTTCTCTTACAACTTGGATTAAGACGCAAAATAATATTTGGGTGAATTTGTATTTTGTAGATTTTATTCCTTCCTGCTTTTCTCTATTAATTAATATAAAGATATGCATGATCTCTTAGAATGTAGATTATTAAAATTAAAATTAATTGTCAATCTTCCCTACTAGTCAATTATCGTGTTAATTAGTTAATTGCCCTAGAAATTGTTAAAAATAAAGTACAAATTTCGAATACTTAATTGAAGAGCCTCCGCGTGTCTTGTCGACCTCAAAATTGAAGGTCTTTTAAATTTTTCCTTTTTTTTTTTATTTAATATACAAATTTAGGTTAGGTTAGTTAGCGATGCTTTGACAAATGTCAAGGTTAGTAGGCGGGAAATATCATTAAAAAAAAAAAAAATCTATCTAATAAATGAGATTAGGATTTCCTGACAGAAGCTCACAATAACGCATTTCCTTCATAATATTGTAAATGTCATTAAAAGATCTCTTAGGTTAAAAATGTTATATTCAAGTACATTGTCCTTTGTTAGGATTCATTTCCAAAAACGATCCAGGGGTTGAATGATTTATTTTATTTGACGACGACTCTGCCTAGCCTCCGAGGTTACTGCCCTGTCTGACTCCCCCTAACTGATATGGAATTATCTCTTCAGTCAGGAACTGATACTTTGCATTTAGTTCCGGCAGCGATTCTACTGGGGTGGGTTCTATTTTTCTTCCTAATAAATAAATAAATTAAGCGGATTGAAACTTAGATTGATTTTTCTTGTTATTTTTTAAATTCTTTTGGAATCTGAGAGCATTTAGATTTCGTTCAAATTTATTTAATTTAATAATAATAATTAATTTTATCAGGACGGGAAGCAAACAACTGGGCCTTAGATCAAGAAGCAAGAGCTATAACTCTACTCCAAGGGGTCCTTTCAGAATTTGAAGGTTTTGCTTTATTCCTTTTCATTCTCGATATGGAATTGTAAATAAATGATTTACGTTAGGTAATACATTAATCACGCGAAGGGAGCGGAAAGTTTTCTTTTATTATGCTGAAAAGCAGTGGTTCTCAATCGCCGGTCCGCAGAGAAATAATACCATTAAAAAATTCAATTCAATTCAGTTTTGAACACGAATTTGGCTACTAGTTTATATGGATGGATATTATTTATTTTAGATTGTATTTGTTCAATGTGAAAGTTTATTTATTTATTATGCAAAATTTTTTATTTACCAGGCTGCGAAAAAAAGTTTCGGTCTGCAAACGAAAAGGTTGGGAACTGCTGTTGTATTTATTGTTTGGACTGTCTATCATTTCTTTTTAAAAATATAATTTAAAATTTTATTTATTGTCATTGTATCAATAATGAGATGATTTCAATAAATTCTATAATCGAGCCGTTTTTGGAATTCCAGAAATCTTGCCAAAGGGCAAAAGATGCTCCCTTCACGCCATATCAGACTGATCACTTTCAACCTTCTCTACTTTTCTACTAGAGAGAAGGGCCTGACTCTTTCCCTTCACATAACTGGACTTCCGAAAGCGGGTACTCCATTAAAATCTCCTTTAAAAAAATTAGGGCCAGCCGAGCTTCCCTCTGAAGGCGGGGCCTCTCTTTTATATATAAATAAAGCCCTAGAGGACTTTCCAAACATGCTTATTTTGGAAAATAATTTTTTTCAGGGAACCACTTCACGTGAAATTGACATATATAATTTTTTCCCCCGTAATTGAAAAAATACTATTAGACCCGATCATTTATTGACTAACCTTATAATAACATTGAATTTTTTTTTCATATGAATTCATAATTAATATTTAATATTTATTTACGCAAACGAAAATAAATATTATCATAAGAATAATATTTTAAATATAAGTTGTCCTTAAAACATTTAAAATATTAAAAAATTTAAATAAATATATATTATTATACTAATTTTATAAATGAAATCAATAGTATATTATTAAATAAAATTTATTCATGAATATTTAATTTTCTAAATTCATATATAATTTCAATTTTTTTTTTTGCACAACTTTTCATCAATAATAAAAGGTTAATATTTTATTATTAATGACTATCTTCTGAAAATTTCATTTTTATGAATTAAAATAATAAAAAAACGAATTTTTTTTTTAACTTTAATTAGACCCCCAATTGGGAAAGTAAAAGTAACGACTAAACGGACTAAAACATCAAAAAAGAGAAGAAAATTCAGGAGAAATTAAAATAGAACAAATTATTTCATTTTTTTAATTGCCGACATTTCGGACACCAACAGAGTCCTTCTTCAGCAATTATTTCGCTCGCAAATACTAATTATATTTTTCAGAATAATTGTGTACCTTATCCTGAAGAAGGCACGAGTAGAAACGTCGGCAATTAAAAAAATTAAATAATTTTCTCCTGGCTGCGCCTCCTGTTTCTCCCGAAATTAAATTACACAACCAGACTTTATTCGCTTTCAATGAATCCCTTAGTTTAAAAAAAGGCAAAATGGTCTGTGTGTGTGTATGTCTGGAGCAATAGGGTTGGATTAGTTAATTACTAAAGCAAAAGGGAAAGAAACAAGCCGGCCGTCGCTCAGACTGGATCCTGATGAGAAGGAAACAAAAAGGAAGGGAAGAAATGTTGGCAACTCCGGACACCATTCACCGATTGACCAAAAACGAGCCCCTGATTGTTGCGCTTGCAATTTGGGTGTGTAGAGAAATTAAAAAATTGAATTTGCTCCTTCCTCTTCTTCTTTTACTTTTTAATCATTACCCACATGTTATTTTTAGATATCCTGGGAGGTTTTTTCTCATTTCGTGAGACCCTGCAGAAGGGAATTTCGTTTGTTTACTCACTACATCTCAATGTCAGACCTTTCTTTGGCCCAAGGAATTTTTTCAGGGAGTTTAAGTAAAAAAAAAATAGACTATTCTTCTCCGAAATATAAATATTTACATTTTACTACTCAGTGTTAAAAAATGTTAACCATTCAAAAAAATTCATTTGGTGAACATATTACAATAAAGGTATTTTTTTTGTCTTTCGATATCTGAGACTTTTTATCATTTTTGTTGAATAAATACGCTATGAAATCCTGGACAAGTTAAAATTAAAAGTAAACGTTTTTTTAAGTATTTCTCGGCATCTGAGGCCATTTAGACTCCGCCGATATCTATTTAAATTACTTGATAGCCTATATAATTTAAATAAAATTTTATTACTTAGGGCAGTGAACGAACCGGTGATTAACGTACAAGTTTTTTGAAGAAGTTATTAAAGCAGAAATACAAAATTTTATTTATTCAAAGAAAAAACTCAGAAGTTGAAAAATGTTCAGTATGATTCAAAAAAAAGTCCATGTTTTATTTATTTTGTTTTTAAAATAAAAAGAATAGAAAAATTGAAAAGTGTTGAATTTTATATTATTTTAAAATATATTGTAAACCCCTATTAACAGTTATCTAACTAAAGGCGTAGCAAGGGTAGGGTTATAGGAGTTAGACTAGATTTAATATCTAAGCCTATATGAAAAGAAAAAAATTTAATTTATATATATATATATATATATACGTAATAAATAATTTATTTTTATTTAATAAATTGAAAAACTAAAATAGGAAAGAGGGAAGGAGGGAGAAAAGATTATTCAAGACCTGAACCCCCTGATCACTGACTCCCCTACTGGATCCAACTATATTTATTTATCCACTCGGTGTCGAATTTAGTTTTAAATAAATATTCATCGAGTGGGATTCTTACTCAAATCCTATCATTTTGGAATTTTCAAATGTCAACAATGTCAACACCTGGGTATAACTTTTTAGTCAGAGGGCCGGGAAGGGTTGACAGTGTAAACATTTAAAATCATAAAGCAAGGGCATGAGTTATGATTTTTTAAATTGCCGTGCTGCATTATTTTAAAATAATACTATTATTATATACCATAGGATTTTCAAATTTCAAATAGAAATGAAAAACAGACCAAATATGTCTCTCACTTACTCAAGATGAGGAACGAAATTTTATTGCGCTACAGTATTTTCCCTAGTGGTTCCCAACCGCCAGTCGGTCAGAAATTTTGCTGATCCGAAATTCCACAGAGAAATAACATTATATTAAAAAAAATTAATTTAAGATTTTAATACGAATATTTTGTCCTGAACGCTTCAAATTGCTACATTTATTATTATAAAGAACGGGTGGATATTATTTATTTCAGGTTGTACTTGTTTATTTATTTATTTTACGAAATTTTTTTTATCTTACTGCTTCTTAACGTTCATCTGTTACTTTGACAGTCCGTAAACGAAAAAGGTTGGGAACCTCCGCTCTAGTCCTTACATTTAGGGAGTGACATTTAGCGATGATTTATCTGAGTTAACTAATAATTATTTTACTCCATCTATGCCAGTTTTTTAAATTCTCTTTCCTAAGCTATCGGCAATTTTAGAATTTTAATACGTATTTAGATTAATTAGTAAAATTTTCAAAAAATTTCGTCCTATATCTAACAATTTGGATAAATCAAAATCTTTTCTTTTTTATTTTTCTTTAAAAATGTTATGTGAATATTTTTTATTCTAAAAAGAATTTGAATTCTTCTATCATGGTTAGTTAGTATGCAAGCAGAGATAGAATACTTTTTATGAAAATAGTTGCACTTTTTGCGAGTTAGTGGTGGGGAGGCGTTAAAGGGGAAGGAGATGTCAGAGTGGGGGGCTCCCGCCCTCTTTATCACCATGTGCGCTGACTGGGGTGAGGAGTGGGGGCCAAGCAAGTTCAAAAAATGCGCGCCTGTTTTCAGATCAATACCCCCCGCTCCGGTCACGTGGGCGACTCGCGGCCAATCAGATGGCGCTGCTCAGCAACGCCATCAAGCGACACCGTCAAGGATTATTCAGCCGTCAGTTGAGTGTCGACTAGCGGGGCGCTCAGATGTATAGTTGGAGTGGAAGCGATGGACGAGTTCGCCTTCACTGAATTGCCACTTCGGCGCACTCAAATACTGCACCAGCCCCACCTGTCGACAACCTCAGCATTGTCACCGTCACCTACCGGTGTACACGTGGGTTGTCTTTATCCAGAAATTCTTGCGCTTATCTTCAGCTATTTGGACGTGCGTGACAAAGGTCGGGCAGCGCAGGTGTGTACAGCGTGGCGCGATGCCGCCTACCACAAATCCGTTTGGCGCGGTGTAGAGGCGCGCCTGCACCTGCGTCGTCCAAACCCGTCACTCTTCAGTTCACTGGTGCGGCGTGGAATCCGTCGCGTGCAGGTGTTGTCTCTACGACGCACTCTCAAGGACGTCATCCAAGGCATCCCAACACTCGAGTCACTCAACCTGTCCGGTTGCTACAACGTCACCGACATCGGTCTCTATCAAGGTTTGGTGGCTGAATTACCCAACCTGAGTCGTTTAGACTTATCCCTCTGCAAACAGATCACCGACAACTCACTCAAGCGCATCGCTGAGTGTCTGAAGAACCTCCAGGTGCTTGAGTTGGGTGGTTGTTGCAACATCACCAACAATGGGTTGTTGTTCATCGCATGGGGGTTGAAAAGACTTCGCAGTTTGAATCTCCGATCGTGTTGGCACATCAGTGACGAAGGAATCGGCCACCTGGCCGGTTTGGGACGAGAAGGTAATGCCGTCGGCAATCTGGCGCTTGAGCACCTTGGTTTACAGGACTGTCAACGACTCTCTGACGAAGCCCTTAAGTATGTATCTATTGGTCTCAACGATCTTAAGTCTATCAACCTGAGTTTTTCGGTCTCGATCACCGATTCAGGTCTTAAACACCTAGCCAAAATGACCTCGTTGCGCGAACTGAACCTAAGGAGCTGTGATAACATCTCGGACTCTGGCATGGCCTATTTGGCCGAAGGTGGTTCTAGGATCAGCTCGTTAGATGTGTCTTTCTGTGACAAGATCGGCGACACGGCCCTCGTGCACCTCAGTTCAGGACTCTTCCATTTACGTTCGCTGTCAATGAGCGCTTGTCAAGTGTCCGACGACGGCATTTGCCGCGTTGCCAAATCGATTCATGAACTAGAGACCCTCAATATTGGTCAGTGTTCCCGAATTACTGATAAGGGACTAGTAACCATCGCTGATTCCTTAAGACAATTAAAGTGCATTGATCTCTATGGGTGTACAAGGATAACAACAACGGGACTTGAAAAAATCATGAAATTGCCTCAATTAAGTACACTAAATTTGGGCCTGTGGCATGTCAGATGAAAAAAGTGTTAAATTAAATTAATTTTATATATATAAATATGTAAATGTAAATTCGTTAAGTTGAATCTCTCTTTATCTCTCTTTCTCTTTTAGTGGCTTAGACAAGGGATGGGAATCGAAATTCGAGATTCATTCCGACAAAAAAATATTATTTTACAAAAGTGCCTTTAGTACCTTTATAATTTAAAAATGTCTTCACCAATTTTGGTTAATATTAAAAAAAATGCTGATGTCATTTTTGAATATAAAGACAAAATTATAACGAATGAATCGCTAATTTCCAAATTCCTTTTTGTTTTAATAAACAAAGCCATTCCAGTCCGAATGCATTAATGGCTCTAAGACCCCCTTATGTTCCCCCCCTCCCCCCATTGTACTAAAACCCTTTTCGAAGGGCTCTCCCCCCGTATACGTATATATAATCTGCTTGATCTTAGGGTGTCTTGACAGACTGACAGGACCTTTAAAAGACTCCCCCGCATCGTCTTTAATATATTTTTTTTAACAATAACATTCCAGGGTGGGTGTGAATTTGCAATCAATAAAATTAGTATATAAATTTTTTTTCAATTAAGAAAAATATTCGCTCGTTCCCCTTCTATTTTTTTTTTTTTTCACTCTCTCTTGAAACAACGAATAAACAACGAAAATATAAAACGTCAAAAATTTATTAACCTGTCGGTCATTTCCCCCTCCTCACCTCCATTGTTTTTTTTTTTTTTTTTTGTTTATATATGTGTCTAAGCCACAAAATTGTTTTTTATTTC
>JAAAKE020163903.1:0-11855 GCA_010014785.2 Anisolabis maritima
AAAAACCCATTCAAATTTTTTTCAAAATGTCTGGCCCTTTGTAACTTACCATTGTAACGTTGCCATTTTTTTTTAATAAAGTGAAAAATATTTTTCATAAGATTGTATTCGTAAAATACCCGTCGATTTAATTAAATTAAATAACTTAAAAAGTATCATAAAAATGAAACATTTTTATTCTTTAATAAAAATTTTTCGAGGGGAACAAGTGTGATTTAACTGACCAATTAATTTGTTCTCTCTCTCTGAGTCTCTTGAAGTTTTAGGCCCTTAACCGTCGTTTATTCGCCCCTAATATAACTGGTTGTTCCCCTCTCGTTACAATATGAATTTAATAGGATAAATACAAATATGAAAACTTTAATATTTTATGCCCTTTTTAAATTAGAATTTTACAAATAATTTTGTCTAATTTAAAGGGTTAATAAACGCCTAAAGCTCTTTAAATTTTCAACTGATTTTTTTTTTCTTTTGGCTTCCGAGACCATTTGGATCTAAATCATAAATTAAATACAGCCGTTATTTATTTAAATTAATTTGCAGCAAATTATTTTTTCCTTTTATTAATACGTGAACAAATTAAACTTAAACCGACTTAATAATGAATTTATTAGTACAAAATTTACAAAATTTTCTCTTTTTTTTGTTAATAAATTTATCTATGAATAGATTCAATTTTCCCGTCCCATAGGCACTAATACTGAATAGCTCTCATTTTCCTAACCGAGGAGGAAACATTGGCAATGCTGAATAATTTTTTTTTGAGACAAGATGGCCTCGAATCAGAATTAAAAATTAAATTCGGTTTAAATTTAATTCAACTATTATATAAAATTATACTATAGTTGAATAAAATTTAAACCGAATCAAGAGGATAGAAAATTTTTTTTATTGCAGTGATGTAGAATGAAGAAAAAACAAATGAGAAGTCGTAAGAACTTGAGAGCTGTTGACCATCCTGATCGCCTGTCATACTAATATAATATTATATACCCAATGGTAGGCAATATAAACTTAACGCTCAAGTCATGAAGTCAAAACCTTTTCATATTTAACATTATAAAGGACTTAATATTAAGAAATTTGTAATATTTAATGTTTTCTTTTGTTGTTAAACAATAAGCCCACTTATGATAATAATAATCATAATAATAATTTAATTGCTTCTTATTTAATAAGTTATTTTAGCTTCCCATAATTAAAGAAGCATCAGCTTTAATGAGCATTATTTATTTACTATTACGGCAAAGGAATTTAATATAATAACAACTTTTCTACTTAAGTGCATGTCATACAACAGGACATGTATGAAAATCTGAAAATGAGCTCCAACTCGTTAGAGTTATTTGTTAAACAATTTCTAAAATTACAATTAAGCCCTAATGAAGATAGATAATAATTTCAATTATATGATATTAAATATTTTTTTTTTTTTTACTAACATTTTTATACAAAATTATAACAAGTAAAAAAATTTAATTTTTTTAATATAAATAATTAATTATTAATTATAAATTTGTTAATTTCTTTATTTATATCTGCCTCAAATTTTTTTTTTTTTATTTAATTCTTCATTGTTCTCTTATTGAAATAGAAAAGTAAATAAAATCTAAAATACTGACTGACTGGATTATTTTCAATAGCGAAGCAATCAAATTTAATTAGTAACTTGATAAAAATCTGACATAGTCTGGGAGGATTGTCCCGCTGCCCCCGTTCCAGAAATAAAAAAAAAAACAGGGAAACCTAACGGTCAACTTTGCCAACCATTTACTAACAAATAATATTGGGATAAAGCAAGGTTCCTAAATTAAGTCATAATATATTTTTTTGTCCATAATTTGATAATTAAGAATTAATTTTAAATTCTCATTTAGTATTTGATTAAAAATAAATTTTAATTGTCTTTGTTTTTGTCTTATCTTCAAATTCAAAATATTTTAACAAAGTTGCAACAAATTTAGATACAAGTGTTATATATCATTTTACTCGGGAGAAGGTCTAGTTTGAGAAAAAAAAAAGGAGGGGGGGGGGACTAATATCTTTTGTTCGAACTTAAATTAATTTAATACAACAAAATTTTTTACTACATAACATATTCTTTTGTCCGTCATCGAATAAAATTAATTCAATTAATATCATTTTTTTGTATTATCAATTACTAAAATAATAACAAAAGCCAGAAAAAAAGAATTTTATTTAAAAAAAAAATTAATTATTTCGAGGAGGGTTTTTTTTTTTTTTTTTTTGTAAATTCTAGGAAAAAAAACGGAACAGTTTAAATGGCCTTCGTAAACGTTCAGTCGCGTGCAATCGGTTGCCTCAGATCAATAGACATATTTTTGTTTCTTTGGGGGCCGAAGAAGCAAATATATTTATAAAATATTAAAAATTTTTCAATATCAAAGAATTTTTTCCCTTGAATTATTTTTTGATATCAAAATTCTATTCGCTTATTTGAAGAAAAAGTTATAGTATATTTCATTAAGTAAAAATAAAAGATATTTCAGAGAAGTGGAACCAATCTCTCGATTGGCCACATACCATCGGAATAATTATAATCGAAACAATGAGAATGCGATCGTCTATTTTAAATAATTAGAATTTGTATGTTTGTTTGTTTGTTTGTTTTTCAAATTATTATTTGAAATAACTGATTAACTGTATATATTTTATTATTTTGTAGAATTTTTATACATTCACATATTAATCTCTGAACTCCTGTATTGAGCTCTGGCTCTTAAAACAGTATGGTAATAATAAAAATAAAAAAATTTATAAATTTTATAGGCGAAACATTAATAAAGAAAGAATAATTATTCAAAACTTCAAATTACTTATAATGTGACCTTTTAGCATTGATAAAGGTCTTCTAGGAATAATTATTCCGTTGAACAATAAATACAATACATTTTTAATTATTTGGTAATTATGTATACCCTAAATGGTTGTTTCACCTCCGGCGGAGGCCTTTTGGGCGCATGTAAATTTGGGATGACTGTTGATGGACAATAATCCCTCTCTAGCATCAACCTTTTGTACTGTCATCTACGAAGAAGGCCTAGAGGATGAGAAGAGTCCTTAGCTGTTTGACAGAGTGGAAAGACCTCAAAGGGGACGGGGGAGGTTGAAATTTAGGAGGAGGAGGAGGCTGAGATACAGAATGGAGGGAGTGAGATCAAAATACCCTCCAAAGAGGGAATGGAGAGAGAGAGAAGGGGGTACTTTCTGGAATCATCGCATCGCAGTAGCTGCAGACAGAAGCAACCCCCGTCTGTCCGAACGTCATCCCTTAAGCCACCCTCTGACCAATTGTTTTGTATTTAGAGAACAGATTAACTCTGCAATGACATCTCGACAAACACATATCACGCCAGTAAAGCTCTATTTTCGACTTCCTTTAGCCATTTTTTTTTAATCCTAAATCCAGCCATAAATCCATTGAAGATAAAATTTTTGCATTTGGATAGATTAGAAAATTACATCTCTAGAGAATTTTTAAAATATTCTCCAATTTTGTTTTATATGGTGCACTAAATTAAGAAGTTAAACGCGAGCCAAAAATTTTATAAGATTACATCTCAGGACTGCTTATAGAAATTTTTCGTCTATATGAGAGAAGACATTGTTTTTTGAAGATTATTACAATTATTTTCCGTGAATTTAGCGAATTTCAAAAATAATAGAGAAGATAGAAAATAAAATTTTTAAAGGAAAAATGAATCTTATATAAAAAATAAATAAAAATTGTTTAGTTGATTAATTAATATTTTCTAGAAGGACAGGAAATAATTGACGACGTTTTTGGTTGAATTGTGCCCGTCATCAGAACAATTCAATGTCAAAAAATAATATAGATGTCACATATATAAAAAATTATATTATAAAAATAAAATTATTATGAAATAACTTTATTTTTATATTTATAATATGTGTATATTGATTATAAAAAATACTAATTATTTGTATATTTTTTATTGGATATATAGGATTTTATGCCCGAAAATAATTTTTAATTTAATTCCTCCTGGCTGCTTTTCGACCCTTCTATAGAGCAAATCTACGATTGCCAACCGATGGCCCATTGGTGGCTCGTAAGGCGGTCCTTGCAATTCAATGTATGCTTGTAGATGTAAAATTTGAATATATACATATTGGTTTAAAGGCATAAATGGAGATCATAATCAAACAAATGTAGATGTAACTTCTAATTAAGAAATAAAAGTATAATAAATTTTATTATAAAACTTTTTATATTCTATCCTATATAACGAGTTGTGTTTAGAGGTCCGCGAGATGTCCAATGTTGAGTTACTGGTTCGTGAATTCCAAAAGATAGCCGGTCGTTGGATTCAATTAAACAGATATACTATCCGCCTCAAAGGTAATTGGACAACCTGTATCTTTTGCTTCGTCTTAATGGATAATTAGGACACCCACATGAAATGCGAAAATAAAAAAATTTAAAATAGCTAAAGCAATATGAAATTTGATATCATGTCTCTTAATAATCCATTAAGACGAAACAAAGGACAGGTTGTCCAATTACTTTTGAGGGAGATCATAAGTATATCATAGGCATTAATTTGTATTATTTTTGAAAGAATTTTTACTAGAGAAGGTATAAAATAAAAATCGATTATTTTAATTTTCAAAAATATATATTATTTTTTCTCTAAGGACGTTTTGACCCTTCTTCCTCAGAATCCAATAAGATTTTATTAATTTATTTTTATTTTATGCAAAATAAAAATCAATTAATTTCAATGGAAAATAAAAATCTTATTGGATTCTGAGTAAGAAGGGTATATATATATGTAAACTTTTTATTATTATTATTATTATTATTATTATTTTGGACGCTTCTACAATATATATATATATATATATATCGCTTTTCAGTATAATTAAGACTGACGTTGATCCTTTTGTCAAAAAAAAAAAATCCTAAAATACGCATCCATCATGGATTTTATCAATTTTTCAAAGAAAGAATGATTCAATGGATTTAAAGGCGCTCATCTGAAATATTGTTTCGTTTTCTCAGCGTATTGTTCAATATTGTTGGTCGCCGTGACAGTGATGGAGGGAACAGCGTGAGTTACAAATGACCCTCAATCTGATTAGCCAACTTGCATTTGTGAACCGATTTATTCGAGTCAAAGCCAACTGAAAAGGACCCTGGACAATACTGTGGTATCAGGTTGCGTACGAATGGCACCGCCATGACAGTTGCCACGGCTCATATCTTGGAAACACGACCACCTCAGGTCACAAGCACAAAAAAATAAATATCTCTAATCTATTAGGGAATAATCTTTTTTTATTAAATTCTACACACACACACACACACACATACGAAAAAAAAATACTCATTTAATTTGAATTATAAAAAAAAAATTATTTTTGATACTTTTTGAAACAATAGTTACGTTTCCTTTTTTTTTTTTTTTAATATTTATATAATTTATATATAAACAGCATTAATTAAAAAAGTTTCAACAAAATTTCTTCATTCATCAATCAATTTTTCTATAATAACATGAATATAAAAATAGTACAAAAATACAAAAATATGTTTCGATTACTTCGGGAATTTTTTTTTTCTGCCTGTTGTTATTTTTATTCTTGTAAAATGAAATGTGTTTCATAGAATATAGTAATAATAAAATTTAGATTCAATGGAGTGATCGTGATGGACGAAGGCAACAGCCAAATAAAAGACTCTCTCTAATCCTTTAAAATTTCTTTGACTGTCTGGATATGGATGAAGAAATTTTACCAAATATTACAATTTTTACGTTATAATCGGATACTAAGTGCTATAAATCCACACTATTATTTTGAAACTGTTGCGAGCGAAGTGAGTAATTGTACAAATTCAAGTTGGTTGCGACAATGCAGATTTGCGATGTTTTTATATTATATTTATTGTGTCAGTATGATTGTTTATTTGAAGAATGTGTGTGATTGGATGGATTTGGAAATTTATTTAAACAATCATATGTCCAGGTATGTCTTTTATTTATTTTTTTTTCGCTTTCCGTCAGGTGCTAATTTCTCTCTTTAAAACCGACCCCGCATTTCAATAAAAGAAAAAAATACGCCTTGTACTTATGTACTCACGACCGAATTGAGGGGGAAGTTGACTCCGCCTCTTTTCTTAATCAGAGCTTAACCGTTCCCCCACCACACACAAACACAAATGCACAGCTACACGAAGCTCTGATATTTTACAGATTCATTGAGACACACTTCTAGCAATCCCCTCCTCCATTGATGGTTTGTTATTTGGACATCAGAGATAGTAAAAAATATCGAATGTCTATCAGCATAAAAATTTTACCCTCTTAAAATTTCACACGAACCAATAAAATAAATATTATTAGTAAATATAATTAGAATAATAAACTGGAATTTAATATTGAAATTAAGTATAGAAACAATTCTTTTTTTAGATAAATATTCATATCTAAAACAACAATAATATTAATTCTTATACTTACACCTTCGTTGTATTATCAAATTACTCACAAGCCGTGACCTCCAAAGTGAAGTTAAACTGATGAGCTGCCATTTTTATAAATGTATTCCTTTCCTTTAAGATACATAAATTTGAGATTAGAATCCATTTTGAAATGTATATTTATTTAAATATGTAAAGAAAGGTTCGTTCTTACCACTTGGTTCGCCTCTCAAAAGGAAATGATGGCAACATCGGTTCGTTACATCTGATAACCAGGCCTTCCTATGAATCGCGAACACCGGCGCCTATCTCGATTTTATTATATAATTCCAAAAAAATTCTAAGCCCAAAATTAAAAATACAGTTTGAAATTATTCCTTCGTGACATTTATTTATACTTAGAATTTATAACTCTTGTTCGATCGGTAATAGCCCTCCTACATGCTGGATTAACGACTTGAAGGTTAAGGTATTTAAGAAAAAATATAAGAAATACTGCTAGATCTAAAAAGAATTATTTATTATTGATATTGACTAATGAATTAAAAACACTTTAGTCGGGCAATTAAATATTTTTTAAACGCTTTATCTGGAAAGTCAATTTTTAATGTGTTAGTGATCTGAAATGTTCTATATAGACCAAGTTCCACTGTCAATATAATAAAGTAAAAAATGATTTCAAAAAATTTATATGAAAAAGAATAAAAAATTCGATTACAGCGCCTTTGGTAGCCACAGCGAGAAGCTCTCTGATGGAAAAAATTATTTCTTTGCATTTATTTAAAAATCCTCTAAAAAGAGTAAAATAATTTTATCATTAAAAGTGGTGAATATATTTGGCTAATTAAAATGAAATCGTGCGGGGCTCGAGATGACTGACAAATAGCAAGGGGGGAGTATTGCCCCCTCCCCCACCGTTAGAGTACCTGTCCCTCCTGGCCGCCCCCTACTTAGCTAAAAATCAATAATAAATATATAAAATTTTATTTTTAATGCTTTTCACAAAAAAAGAAAAGTTAAAATTTACTCTTATATATATGTTAATAGTGAATTTAATTTTTTTGATAAAATTTGAAAAAAATAAATAAATAAAATAATATTTCTTAATAAATTTTGCTTTATCATGTGAAAAATAGTAATTTTATAAAAATTGACTGAATACAGTTAATGGTATTACAAATCTTTATATTAAAAATTAAAAATTTGTTCTTCCTCCCCTGATTAGTTTTCCCCCTAATAGGGCCGTCACTGCTTACATATGTAAATGAAATTTTTAATGAACGCTCCATTTTAATTAATTTTTTAAATTTTAATTCCTCAAATATATTCGATATTTTTATGAAAAAATTATTTTCCTATATTTAAATAAATTTTTTAAAATTTTTATTTATATTCTTGATCTTTGATTTCTGAGAGAAATATTTTGAATACATATTTGAATAAGTCGAATTGTTGGTTCCCACCTGTCTATGATACAAATGGCTGCATATAGGATCAGCCATCTTTAAAATACACAAACATTTCTCAACTCACGTTTATTTAATAAATTCTCTATTCTCTATCATTAATTTCATTTGAGATAATGTCAAGTATTTTTTTTCTTACTTGAATAACAGGAACAAGATGCAATCCGGGGAATTTGAAAATTTTATAATATATTGTAATTAAAATGAGCTTATGTTTATGGTATCGTGTCAGAATTCTTTTTTTTTTTAGTTTAAATCAAATAACAATTTTGAAGATGGTTATTTCATGAACCACACCTTTTTTCTTCTTTTTCTTCTCTCACTCATACATTGAAAATAAAATGGTTTAATCGCGGGAGGGCCATCTTTTGCAAATGGCCGCCATTTGTCACCGTCACAGGGAATACAAGATGGCGGTTGCCACGCGTGCCTAAAAGCATAACCTTGTAGGCTCATCACGCCTCTTCCTCCCTCGCAACAGACAAACGATCGTTGACAAGGCAATATCAATGCTTGACTAGCTTTAATCGTTTTTTTTTTTTTTTTTTTGACATCCATGTTTTCCAAGCTGCCTTTCGATTATCACGTTTATTTTAATGAATATTTTGTCTAATAGCGACGTCGTCGTCGGTTCAACTAAAAAGTGCTCAATTATTCATACCTAATCATATTGTCTTTGTATTTTTGACTAAAAAATAAAGTAATATATTTAAAACTGTGGCAGGATGTGACTAAAAGCTGCAAAAGATGGCAAGAGCTGACTTATTAAACAACAATGGATTTTGTAAAAAAAAAAATTAGATATATATATATTCAGTCGTTTATTTAGTCATATATATATATATAAATGACTAAATAAACGACTGAAAAAAAAAAGGTAGACCATCAATTTTATAAAATTGATTGGATTTTTATCTGACAAAATCAGTCAATGGTAAGGTCCAAATGTTAATTTTAATTGGTTAATATTTTGATGTAAATTGGTCAAGTGAAAGTGTTAAAAAATTGCAAATTTGTCAGAAAAATCTCCAATTTTCGTTAATTATTTAATTTATAAAATTTAAACATTTAGGCTAAATCTCATCATAAATTCAATATAATAAAAAATTTAAAAAAATTTCAATTATTAAATTTTTTATTTTAATTAATTGCATAATTTTTCCTCGAATAAAAAAATATTAAAAATAAAGGAGATAATCTACTGATATTACCTCAGTTTTTTTTTTTTTTTTTTTTTTTTTTTTTTGTATTTATTTGAATGAGAAAAATACTTTTTCAAAAAATATGAATAAATTCCGCCATTGTCATTTTGATATAATTACAATAACATCCGCTTCTGTGTCACTTTGTTTCTATTTAAAATAAATTACTATTTTTTAATTTTTTTTTTTTTATTATTAAATTTAGAGTAAAATATAAAGTTAAAACATTTTTTATAATTTTTATTAATTAATTTCCTTAGTTTTTGATAAAAACTAATTAATGAGACAGATAATTATATGCTAGTCAGATCAGATTATTTTTTTTTTTATTCTAGAAACGTTCCCAGGTTTTGACGACTTAACATTTAGTCAGATGTCTTTTGTGTGAAACAATGACCGTGAAACTCCAAAATTGTTATTAATCTCAAATAAAGAGAATATAAAATTTATTGTTGAAGATTAGTTTGTATGGCTGTGTAGATTGAAGAAGGTGAAAAATGAAGAATCCAGCCTATATTTTTATATAAACCACTACTAATGTATCGCTCCAGGTTTGGACCATCATCAGAACTATGAAGTAAACAAACATTACAGATATATCAATTATTAAATATTATTTAACAATTTTTTTTTATATGAATATCATATCTGCAGTTGAGTCATTATGATAATAAATATTAAAACATTTAACTATTGTATTTAAAATTATTAACAAAAATATATATATTTTATAAATAGGTGAATTTTTTATCTGGCTGAATCACGTATGTTTTTTAAACCGCTCTTGATATAGAATTTGTTTATAAGGCCTTCACACTCCTTTCCAAAATTTCTACATTCGAACGCCATTAGTAAATATCTCTCAAATCTTTTAAATTACAATTATATATCAATTCAATGACCGATTAATTTATAATAACTTGAACGCAAGCTTATATCGATTTTTTTTCCCTTATGACATTGTTGATTAAAGACAAAATCAAGAACAAGCTATATAAATATGAGCTACATATCATTGTCAAAAAATTTCAAAATGTGATGAATCTAATTGGCCAATAAGTGAAAGGTAATAACTAAAGAGAAATATTTAACTAAGCTAGAGCCACACCAAGGGAAGAATGAAATTTATTCATCTGACGTCTGATAGAAATAACATTATCAATGGTGTTAATCACCTGGTCCTGGGTGAAGGTGACACTGGGCCGGATATAAATGTTAGGCCATTAACTGGCCATTAGCTCGCCAGACACAAATACAATACATAGAAAAAGGTGCGGCGGATTTATTAGCCTTGTCACTATTAGAAAAGGATCGATCTTTCTCCGGAGGTGTCGAAATATTGTCGTTTTTTATCTTTGAATATCATTTGATTTTAATAGGTTATTTCTAATCATTGTAGATGAAAGGACCGGATTTATTTATAGATAACAATCCTTTTAATACAACCCAAACAGGAAAGAATTTGCTATTATAAATTAATATAATAATAAATTAACAAATACAATAAAAAAAAAAATAAAAAAAAAACTGAATCAATTAATTTCTGATTCACATGCATGCCAAACGAATTTGTTCGGATTAAGAAGCAACTCATTCAAGGGCGTAGCCAAAATTAGTTTTAGGGGGGAACGTCAAAAATGCCAATTCAATGTAAGTCCTATATGGAAACGAAATAGTTTCCTTTCCCTTCCGTACAAAAGGCTGGCGCTATTGTCGCTTTAATTTTACAGCTAACTTTATTCTAATTTTTATCAAGCTGTCATTGTTGAGGCTAATATCATAATGATTTTTTTATTACTTTTCCAGGTACCCTTTGAATGTTTTAAAAATTTCTTTAGACAAATAATAAATAAATTTTTTATATATTTAGTGTTTGTGTCATATTATTATTATTTTATTATTATATATTGGCACTGTATAAGAAAATTATGTGTTAGTGTTTAAAAACGTTATTTAATAGAAATTGTTTACTAATTAAAAAATATTGTGTCTGAATTGAAATATAATAATACTATTGGTAAATTATTGTGAAAAGTTTGTTAGCTTTTAGCCTAACTTTAAATTTACGTTTTCTCTTTAATATTGTTTAGTACCAACAAAACAATATATTACTACATACTGAACTCACTTCACCATTTGGGTCAATTATATTACAACAAAAACGAACGAATTTAGGCACCCATGGTATATTTCCACTTTCCCGAAATATATAATAGAAAATAAAATCATAAATACTTGATAAAAGGGTCAAGGAGTATTGGTACTGAACGCCGGAATAAATTATTTATAAAATATGTAATTTTAGATAAAATTAATAATTACCAGGTGTAATTAGAGATGCATACGAGATTATTAAATTATACACCGGTATTTATTGAGAATTTTTTGGAAAATAAGGTGAGTAGATTAAAAAATTTACTCCGCTTTTTTATTATTATTATTATTATTATTATTGGACCTTTTTATAATTAAAATACTTTAAAAGTATTTGGAACTTATTAAAAAAAAATTATTTAAATTTTTTTCATATAGGAATAAATTTAATAAAAAGAGAATAAATCAATATATGGAATGTTTTTTTTTTTTTTCTAATATATTAAATCATATTCAAGGCGGAGTTTTTTAAAAATTAAAAGACTTTAAGTGTGTAAAAATAATTTTTAACATTAAACAAAAAAATAATATTTTAATATCATTTACTGAAAAATATATTTATTCTCT
>JAAAKE020163914.1:0-11854 GCA_010014785.2 Anisolabis maritima
TGTGTTTGGTTGGACCTAGCCACCGAGGACTTGTGCCTCTAAGCAGGTCTTAAATAAATTTATTTATTTATTTATTTTATATTATTACTATTAAATAATATTATAACAGGCTCGTGACTAATTCCAAGGACTTTACCTTTGAACCCCTTCCAAATGAAAATACTCTAGATCAGGGGTGGCGAATCTCTGCTATATATAGAAATTTAGATCGCACGTTTTTATACCTAAAGAAAATGAGGATAAAATTCTTAGAAAAGAATATTGAATAATTAATTAGCAAGAGAGCAAAAAAATAAATAAATAAATAAACAAAATGGTGGTACGTCAACGACTACTCAAATATTTGTAAATTTTTGGCACGGGTTTGTAAAAACGTTCGCCACCAATGGACTATAATAAATATATTCAATTCTTAATTATTCCAGAAAACATCTCAAACTTATTCGACTTCTGATGTATCCTTCTGTAAATTTTCTTTATTTCTTAACCAAGAACTTTATTATTTCCTTCTATTCTAGCTTATTTCTAGCTAAATAATCCTACATCTAATCCAATTCGACTCTTTCTATTAATTCATGAAACGTCTGGGGGAGGTGAATTACTGGTCACGATTCTTTTTACAGTAAAAAAGATTAAATAAGTAATAAAAATCATTGAAAAAAGAAACCGCTTTGAATTCTAATCACTAAATATTTTTCTACCTTCCCTCCTTCCTTTTAACAATATCAGGGACCTTAATAAAAGTGAAATTTAAATTGAGGTACTTTTCTCGCTATCAATTCATGTTTCAAAATTACATTCTTAGTCCATTCCAAGGTGGATGGCCTGACACAATAAGAAACTTCTCCTTCTTATTGGGACTTTGTGATCAGGATCCTGCAGTATTTGATCCTCTTTTTGTGATTAATTCAGGATTGGAATCAAAATATATGAGATAATAAGAGCTTCAAACTAACTCTTTCGCAGAAAATAATTATATTTTTATGATTGCCTAAAATTTTTTTCCTTGAGCTTTATATGAGAAAATATGCAGATTGATTTTAATTTTAAACAAAATGATAATGAAAGATATTGAAATTAAATAAGAGAAAGTAAAAAAGCAAACAATGATGGAAAATTATAAATATATATATTTAATTTTTCAAATAAATCTATTAAAATTAAGACATTTTGAATAGAAAGTTAAAAGATAACGAACAGGAAATATTGGAATACACATTGTTATTATACAAGAAAAGGAGAGATAATTTATGAGCACATTTGTTATTAATTTAAATTTTCAAAATGCGTACAAAAAGTTCAGGACATTAATTAGCACATGAATAAAAAGAAAAGAACTAGAGCAGAACGAAGAGGCTAAAATTTTTTATCATACTAAAATATCAGAAGCCCTTTAATTATTACAAACGTTATATATAAGAATATAAAACTTTAATTTCCATTTTTTTTTTTAATTTAATATTTTTTATATAAAGATAAAATAGGCAACAAAGTTGAAAAACTTCCCCGAGTAGTTAGAATGATTTAAAATCTTAATTATTCAATCCTAGAACAATAATTATTAAAGTTATATCCAATTTATTTATTTCAAATTTGGCAATCACTAAATTTTCCATATCTTCTAGCAATATTCCAATCTTTTAATATATAAATGATAGAGATATTTTACCCAATATTGAGAAAGAACAGCTGAATACTTATGGCGCTATTTCCTAGTTGAGAGTTGATTTTTGAAGCCAGAAGATTGCTGCTCTTAATTACGTAAAGAAAAGAACGAGCAGGATAACAATTTTTATCAAACTAAAATATCAGAAACCCTTTAATTAAGACAAATTATATATAAGAATATAAAACTTTAATTTCCATATTTTCTCAAGTCCCAACAACTTAGGATCAGAGTTATGATGCTCTGAAAAATAATATTTCATAAACAAACCTATGAAACAACCACCAACCTATGGAATTTTCTAAATTATATATTAAATTTTTCCGGGAGATTATAGTGCTTTAAAGCAGAGAGGAAGAAGACAGGAGATTTTTAGTTTCGGGTCTAGTCTGGGCAAAATATTTTCGCCCTCACTCAGAGGCCCAGAAGTTACAAGTTTTGACATTGTCGATATTGATAAACTTAAAAGCCAACGAATATGGGTTCCGAAGAAAATTAATTAGTTTAAATAAATATGCCTGGTTAACATGTATCGTAATATATCGTATATATCGTTTGTAGTATATGTGGCCTGAGACTTAAAAAAAACTCCAATCATAATGGCATATTAAAATCATAATTGCAAACTAAAAAAGTTGGTTTAATTTAGCACATTAAGCAACTCTCTTTTGATAAGTGAAAATAGTGTGATGTGATGAGCTGTTTAATTTATTTTACATACAACACATTAATAATAATAAAGTGGACATATATATTAGAGGAAGTGAATGGCTAAGCGGTCTTGAGTTCCGCGGGTTCGCTTGCCGCAAAAAATTAATCAACAGTGCCAAAATGTTAGGGTGAGAAATCGAAAAAGCACATCATTATAAGGCTACTATCAGCTGAGTGATTTTATTCAAAACCTATATATCTCATTTGAACCTAGATTAAATATCAAATTTGAGTTCCGAAGGTTTTTTCGTTTTTCATATATTTTATTCACCTACAGACCAATTTTTGAAATCTCGAAATCGATTTTTTTTGCTTGTGCTTTTCCTATACTATTAATATATTTTGCATTTCATATATAGGTAAGAGAAAGTAAAAACAAAAATTATTTCTTATAAATAAAAAGAATACTTGACCTATCTCTTAATAATTTTTGAAAATAATCAAGAATGATTATTATTTTCGATGACTTTCATAGCTCGACAAAGGAAATAAAACTGATAACAAAATTAATAATTTGATAATAATCTTATAAAAAAAAAAGATACAGATAGCAATAATATTTGTGGTCATAATTTGATTGAGTTGAGATGTTAGTTAGTTAATGTTAGATAAATTAAAAAAGAGATCCCAAAGAACAAGGATATCCTTTAAAAATAAAAAACTTTTAATTAATAATCCCTTTTGCTTTTTTCTCTAGCTATTTAAACTAGCGATATTAAATATACGGCAGCTTTCCTTTGAAACGATTTTCGACAATGTTCTAGGTCTTGTCAATAATAACAAATAATAATAAGAATATTTTAAAGGTCGTAGTATTCAAATTTTTTAAAGTATACATTAATTTACTTTATTTTGTTTACTTAGAGAGAATTAGAGCTTTAAAAGGAATTATGGGAAAAAAGCAACAATGGGTTAGAGCAGCGGTTTTTCTCTTCCGTACTACTACTAATTAGGGTTTTCTTCTGAGTGTTATTTCTTTTTATTACCTCCTCTCCCCCACCAACGTTTAAATAAATAGTTTAAATAGATGAGTGAATAAAAATTATTTTTGAGATAGTTATACAATAGTTGAATTTTCATTTAAGAGCTACCCTTATAATTAATTCTTAGGTAGGCTAAGTATAACTAACTGTTAACCCAAATGAAGTATAATAGATCATAAATCATAAATCCACCGACCCCAAAAATATACTGAATAGATCTTTCTCTAATCAAGCCCTTTGAATGAAATCTACATAGTGCTATATTTAGCAAAGAAAAAATAATGGGGATATAAATGAGAAAAATTTTTCATTTGTATTTCAGGACGGATCCAGGACTTTTTCGTACGAAATCTCCAGTAGATAATGTGTACTTCGTTGCGAGGTCAGAGCCCAGGAGAATATTTCTTAAGATCCTTTTCGGGCTATATGATAGATGGAATGAAAAATAACCCATTGATTATATTTAAAAAAAAGTCCTTTCCTTTTGGGGAAAATTTCATTGTTAAAAATTAATGATTAAGAAAAGTTGGTAAACTATCCAATAAATAATTCTTCGACTATGAGCAAATATCATTAAAAAAAAGTCATAAGAATAATTTTTCAAAGATCCCACCCATCCTATTTTGGCTCATATAGCCTTTCAAAAAAACTTTCTAAAATGGAAGAAGTTTAATACACAAATATCGAACTAAATTTAGCTATTATAATCTTCTTTTTATTTTTATTATCATCATCTACTTTTTCGAATAGACGGTTCGGTGCAAAATTCAATTTCTAAAGTAACAGAGCGTTTCCAATAGACAATTTTTTTTTTTCTTTGATAGCTTTTATAAAGAAACATTATCCATCATTTTGACAAAGCATGTTTGCATTTATCTGAACACGAGCGAGCATCGTGACTCATTTTATTCTACAACATCCTTTTATTTATTTATTTATTTTTTTAGATTAGCAAATAATAATGTTGTTTGTGATAAGCGAAAGTTAGAGATTATTTTTTTTGTATTTGCTTTTTAAAATCAAGCTGATTAGCGAGGGAGTTTTCATAACTGCCATTCATATTCACAGGAACAATATATCCTTGTTTAATGAACCAATATGCTAAAAAAAAAAAAAAAAACGAGGGGACATTTGCACAGGGATGGAAATTCTATAGTCCCATTGATTAGTCATAAGGTGGTCCTACAATCCTGAATTTCTCATTTTCCAAAGCAACACTAATTGAATATAAACAAAAACATTTTTGTCATCCGAATACAAAATAGTCTATTATATATATTTTGTTAGATTAATAATAATATAGTTTTCATTAGATGAGTTTTTATTTATGAAAGAAGAAAATTGTTTCTGTGTTATTATTAAGATAGGTGAAAAGTCAGGTTCAGCATTAAGGCAGTCTTTGGATTCTCAATAAAAATCTCAAAATTGAGACGTTTCAAACGAGATTTACTCGTTCATCATCAGTCCAATATGATCGTTGTATTTATGCCAAATGGATAGCTTGTATATGAAATACATAAAACAATGTTTAAATATACAAGCGAAAATGTTATTTTGTTTTATGGTACAGTCTCATGGTGTGTGAGTGTTGAATCAAAAATCAAAATTCAACACTCACACATCATGAGATTTGTATATTTAAACATTGTTTTATGTATTTCAAATTTTATGTAAATGAAGTTTTAATTATTATAATTTTTTCTTGATGTAAAAAAATGCTAATTGTGAAAAATATTTTAATTCAAAATTTAGACATTGTTTAAAAGACTTTATAAACTGGCTAAACAATTAATTATTGTAAATACATTTTTAGCACTATGTAATGCCACTTTTTTATTGTCCGTTATTTTCCTACATAACCAGATTCCCTCTATACATAAAAGCAAACTACCGTGACTCTCCATCTCTTATAAAACCACCCACAACCCCATTAATAAAAGCCATCTCATATTTCATTTCTAAATCCAAAATTCACATCTAATCATTGATATGCAAGCAATTTTATTAAATTTTTTGTTTTTGTTATTGTTTTAATATTGTCTTTTGTATTATGTTAGGTAATGTCTTATTTTACACTGAAATTTTTGGTAATAATTTACACATTTACAAATTTAGTACTTATATTTATATTGTGAATGTATATAGAGAAAAGGGGATTTTTGTATTATAATTTGTTTATATATATGTATATTTTATACAATCTTGTTTATAAATTTATTTTTTGTATCGTTTTTATTTCTCTGGCCAAATGCCAATGGCTAAATAAAAAAAAGTTGGGCATAAATACAACGATCAAATTGTACTGGTGACGTTCGAAATGTCTCAATTTTGAGTTTTTTATTGAAGACTGCCTTATTGCTGAACCTGCCTTTTCATCTATTTGAGTTTTTATTTATACTGAATAATAGGGTTTTTTATTTTTTAGTCTTTTCGGCATCTGAGGCCATATAGTCATTAAACGATATATAATATATTTATTTACGATACAATGATCGAAGCATATTTATTTAAATCAATTGGTATCCAAATGATTTAAATAAATTTTCACCGGACTGCCTGGGATCTGAACCCATACTCCTAGACTTTGAAGGTTATCAATATTGACAATATCATTATATTTAACCTCTCAGTCACGAGGAGGAGAGGGGGGGGGGGTTGTTTGAAAAAGGTGATTTTTCAAAACAATGTCTCAAGACCATCAGTGAATATATCGTTTAAGATAATTGATTGCGAGATTATTCTTTTGACCGCTTTGCAGCTTCCCGGACTTGAACTAGGGACCATCTTCTTTCGCGGCAGCATATCCGCCTAGTTTTTATTTAATAATTACAATTAATAAATTATATGAATGAAGTTTGGTATTTTAATCTCTTGAAACAAATGTAATTATGATTGAAAAATTATTAATCGATTGACAAAAATATGCTTTTGGAAATTTATTCAAAAGGATGTTATGATAAAACAAAATTCCTATGTAGGAAAATGCAAAGGTGCCAGTCTATGGGTTGTTAGGCTTCCCAGACATGGCTGTCGACATATTCACGGCAAGATTAAATTCGGGCCAATATTGACATCCATCAGTGGCCCAAGACTATTAGACAAAATATCTCTTAAAAAAAATCCATGGCCGTCACATCTTCAGTTAAGACTTAAAATCCTGTGAAACAGTTATATAATGATGACGTCAAACTTTAGTCCGGATATTCTGAGCCGTGTAATAGCCAGGCATCTTTTGTCATTCTAGGCATTACTCTAAGGGTTATACACCTAAGGAAATAAAATATGAAATTCAAAAATATATATCTTTCAAATTAGTTAAACGAACAGTAGAGTCTGAATTAAGGTTACTTCAAAAAATTACTCAACTATATTAA
Source organism: Anisolabis maritima (assembly GCA_010014785.2). NCBI lineage: Eukaryota > Metazoa > Arthropoda > Insecta > Dermaptera > Anisolabididae > Anisolabis > Anisolabis maritima. Next base: position 6,735 of record JAAAKE020163914.1, read on the forward strand.
AGATGAAGGCTTAAGTAAGTTGAAGAGAGAGCTGTTATATTACGCCATTCAGAAGACGTTAATAAGAAGCCGGTCTTGTGAGAATCCCACCTCAATTAGGACTTCTTACTATAGGTTAGGTTGGCAAAAAAGGACCTGAGTGGTAATATAGAATTTGTTAAGAAACATTGAAAAAATAGGAGACTCATTTAATTATGTAACTGGAAGATTTCTATAAATTTGAATTGCCCTTTCAACCATGTTATATCTGTTAGTATATTTATATAATGTAGATCAAATTTCTAAATGTATGATAGAGTCAATGTATACATAATGATTCTGTATAATTAGATAAGCTCATTTTCAAAGTTCATTTATATATGAAATTATTTAGAGATATTGTCGAATTTATTATAATTATTTATCTTTTGTATTTTTTTTTCACAAATTTTGCATTATAAATTTATAATTTTAATTAAATTTCCACATATTGAAATTTTCGATATCGGCAAATGAATTAGAGGCGTGTTTTAATTGTTTTGAGGTCATTATTTCTGCAAAATTTCAATGAAATAACAATTATAAAATAACGAATTTTTTTTTCTAAAATATGCAGTAGAGTGCTAACATTTTCTATTAATTTTTTTATTGTATTTTGTCTCTTCGAGAGAAAAAAATGCATTTACAAACAAATGTTTGAGCATGCCTCAGATCTTGTTTCTTGCCGTTTTACCAATTTTTTCCCGTTTATACTTTATTTGGAAAGTTATTTTTTAGGATGGTCCACTTGTTGAGATATGGTGAATTTGATAACCCTTCCTTGTAGAGGTTTGGGAAAATGCGCTCTAGAGAGACACTTCATTTATTTTATTTAATTTAATTAAGAATAAAAGACTTCTGTTCGGAGAGATTTATTATTTCTTGACCGACAGATTCTGAATCAAGATCGGGGACTATGTGTGGAAAACACTTTCATGTCTCCGATATTCTTTAAATATGCCAACAAGTTTAAGTTTAAGTTGAATAGATAGCGACGGCTCAGAAGAATCCAACTCCCATATGAGTGGCTCTATGATCCAAATTGAAGTTGGATTTTTCTAAATGGCCTTCATCTATTCAACTCTATTGTTAACATATACAATATATAACGAATATATAAAAACTCTTTACAATTTTTATTGTGTATTTTTATATCAAAGGTTTGATTGTATCTTATGGCCTTGGCTAAAGAAGTAAATTAAATTAAATTAAAAAAATATTTAACGAATTTAGGAGACATGAAAGTGTACCTGAATCAAGAGGACACGTAGTCTTCGATAAAGGATTAATAAATATTTCAATCTGAACAGAAATTTTTTTTTATTTTATTCCAAATTTTTCACTGACTCTTTTTGCTTAATAAACTATTAAAAATGACGATTATTCCTTTTTTAATACAAAATATAAACGGTCCAATTATCTCTCTCTTCAGTGACAGATGGAAACACGTTGTGGTTATTCAAGAAAATAACTTTTTTTGGGATGAATTCCCTTTTCCAGGAGAAGCCATCACTAATAGAGTTGAATAAATTATCGCCTTTAAATGGATTTCAACCTGAATTTCATTCAACTAATGATTCGAAGCTTAACTGCTTTATTCCCCCTAATAATCGCTCTCTTGATACGATTAGAATACTCATTAAATATTATTTTTACGATAATATGAAATTTTAAAAAGAAAATGAAAATTTTCGGATAGACTTTTTTCATCGTTTTTTTTAAATATATATAGTACCACATAGAGATCTTTAAATAAAAATAAAAATCTTAAGATCACTTTAATGGTACTATCAATTTAAAATTCCCACGATACGCCAAAGCTGCTAATAGACGAGTAAAGTATTAATTAGCATTGGAAATTGCAAAATAAATATAGATTTATTGTTTCTTTTAAAAAATTATAATTATAACTTTAATTGGATAAAGGAAATGTGGGAATCTCGCTGACCAGCCAGATGATTGAGAAATCTGCTTCCATTATATAATACATTAAAAAGCAACAGTCAACTCAGAGAAAAAACTATATCCTATATAAGTTTCAATAAAAACCAAGAAATATTAATAATAGTTAAAAAGAACGTATGGATATGGAAGATTTATAGTTGGCAAAAATGAATATATGAATACCAATAAACAGAGGGTATAATTGTGAAATCAGCCCCTGAATTTTATAAAAACTTTAGAAGTCTGAATGAAAATAAATAAATCTAAGATTATTTAAATACCAAAGATGGGTTGTTTGCTTCCCGTTCTGGGAGACAAAATTTATTTATATTATATTGGCTACCAATTAATATAAATAAATAAGGACGGAGTCTTAATGGCCTCAGATGCCGAAAAAGAGTTAAAAGATGAATAATTAATATATAAATAATTAAACAATGTATTAATTTATTGTATTAACATATATATATAGAATGTTTTCCCGGGTTCGTCCGCGTTGATTGTTGAGATTAACTCCACATCACTTCCTAACACAAAACTCTTGAAAATGGCTCCAAAAGGAGAGCCGAAACGTCGAGTTAATCTCAACAATCAACGCGGACCAATATATATATATATATATATGTTCTGGAAGGTTCCCGCGGTTGGTTGTATGTGGAATAATGTTTTCCCGGGTTGGTATATATATATATACTATCGCCCTCAAAAGTAATTGAACAACTTTGCTTTGTCCTATAGATAATTAGGAGAACAAGATGAAATTCAAAATCATCAAATTTCATATGTTTTTTCTTTTATTAAATTTAGTCTTTTTGGATTTCATATAGGTCTTCTAATTATCCATTAAGACGAAATAAAAGACACTGGTTGTCAAATTATTTTTGAGGGGGATAGTATATATGTGTTTTAAGAATATAATGTATTTGTAATAAAAGGGATGTCCGAAATAAGGATTATATTAACTAAATGGTTCTGAAGAAAGATATGGCCAACATTGTTAACCAGTTACAATTTTTTTTTTTTTTTTAAGTCTTTTTCGGAATCCGGAGGCCATTTAGACACCGTCCTTATTTATTTATATTAATTGGTAGCCAATATAATATAAATAAAATTTTGTCGCTCAGAACGGGAAGCGAACCACTAACCTTTGGTACCTGAACCCAGACCTCTAGCTCTGCACCAAGGGACAGGGCTTTGTTAACCAGTTAAGACCAAATGAAAAATAAAATAAAATACTTCTCTGCAAAAAATTGTATATCAATTTTTAAATTTTCTAAGCGCATCCTCATTCTTAGAAGGCTGAGAGAAATACTACGATAATAAAGATAATAAGTTGTTGAGGCAATATTATCATCAAAAGAAAAATTACAGATAATTTGAAAAATCTTTGAATCTATTAAGATATGTGTTAGATGTTTTCATTAAGATGATAATAAATAAAATAGATAAATATCATTTGTTATCAAAATATTTTGATTTAAAAAAATTATCTAATTTTTTAATCTTAATTTTGAGATAGTTAAATATTTTCTTTTTTTTTTCAGTAAAAGGAATCTAATATGTAGGCAGAGCCCTTTGCTAAATGACCATGCTTTTTTTATATATTTTCTTTTTCCCCATCATTTATTTAAAAAAATTGTTTAGATTTTATGTACTCGGCTACTTTTGCCTGAATAGGCTTCCGGGAGTCATAATAAATTAAGAACAAACAATGAGAGTATTTATGTCAACCAGCAAATATTATACCTAAAAGAAAATACATTTCAACTAGTATAGGAAATAATTTTTTACAAAAATTTCATTAATCAATCTTTTGAAGAAATATGAAAATAATAAATGGGTAGGAAGAAATACGAGAGACTTGTTAGATCATATTCGCTCCACAATAATGGGTAATAAAACTTTGTTGGGCCCGCTCTAACTAAGTATTCAAAAGTCCCTTATGACATAATATGAATCGTTTTAGCCATGAGGTCAAACCTCTGTTTGTGGGCAGAGTAGTTTGTCTAATTTTCTAGTTCATAGACATAAATATCTCAATTTGATCAATATTCCAAACAATTAGATCCATGTTTACAATGATTTTAATAAACAATTTACCTTAATACGGAAAAGTATTTTTGTGATTGCCAATATACGTAATATCATAGGAGTAAAATAATTTTCAAGACTTATTTATTTTAATTAAATATTAATATTCAATGTTTGCTTTGATAAAAACTTTACTAGTCATTTTTAACTAAAATATTTCGGGAGTATATTTTTGCTGGAGGATCAAAGCAATCAGGAGTCGAACCCAGGATACCCAAGCTATCCGGGTCTTTGGACCACTTGATCCGCCAGCAAAAACAAAAATATTCTCCCAAAACATGTTAAAGTAAATAACATATGATTGAATAAAAAAATCGTCACTCTTTTACTATTACAATATTTTAAAATATATTTAAGAGAGATTGAAGGGCAATTTAAAATTTTACGTATTCGTAATGGTGTTCTTCTGTCTTTCCAAGGGTTAAAATAACGATTGATTGCTGGAATTGAGACAACTCAAATGACTAACTTACAAATTGAATTTTTGGTAAATTTCTCTAGAGCAGGTCATGCTTGCAAAGTTCTTAAATCTACTTAGAAATAAATTAGCATAGGGTCTAGAGGATCCCTCAAGAAAATTAATTTGTGTGTTGGACATTTGGGTTGCCCACGTACCAACAACCAAACACGAACCAATTTCTGATGGATTATGATAAATTTTATGAAGGAAGATGCAAAAGCATTCTACTTTCTTAAAAATTACTTTGTTATTTGAAGCTTAAATTTAAAAAAAAAAAATTGAAAATTTTCAAAATTGCCAAAACAATATAAATATAATTTATAATGCGACCGCTCTCGAAATTTTATGTAGATAAGGAGATGTAGGAGAAGATACATGAAAACAAAGAGGCGACTATGATTAGTTTCTTGAGCGGCATCTTTCGGCATTCACAGTTTTAGAGTGTTATAAATACGCCCAGATTTTTGGGCAGTACCATGCCAGAAAGTGAAGCAGAAAAAAATTTTGAGAAAATTATAATATTAAAAATAAAATTAAAAAAAAAAAAAAAAAAAAAAAAAAAAGAATGAAAAAAATAGATAATTTTATTTATATAAACTAAAATGCT
>JAAAKE020163936.1:0-11854 GCA_010014785.2 Anisolabis maritima
TAATTTAATCTATTTTTATTTACTAAGGATAACCCAGAATAACATTACAATATGTGTCAATTTGATCAAGTTCTTGTATGCAGTTGACCATCGCGAGGTTGCGGTTCACATTTTGCGCCTCTATCGTTTGTGAATTTTTCCTTAGAATCTAACTGATTTTAATGAAGATAGATCTATATAAGATACGTGTAATAGATAGGTTTAAATATAACATTTCATAAAAATCCGTTCAAAATAATTTGCTCTAAATCTATATCATTTTTATGTAATAAGGGTAAAGATGAAAGAGCGGGGCAACTAGTTTTATTTATTTTATTTTAAAAAACCCAGAGCGAAGTTTCGGTCAGCTGTGCGACCATCTTCAAGACCAGCGCTTACTCAAAGACATTCTGTCTGAATGACTTTAATTAGATGCTGGTTCACATTTAAAATAGGCATATAAAGTAGATTGGATAATGCCTATTAAAACATCAGAGGTCATTTCTTTTAACAAATCCCTGGCCTTGAAGATGGTTGCATAGCTGATTGAAACATCGTTCTGGGTTTTTTTTTTTTTTTTTTTTTTTTTTTAAATAAAAGAACTAAAACTAGCTCGCTCTTTCATCTTTAGAATTTTTACATACAAAACTTCAGGTATCTACTAAATCATTCTCATCTAAATCATTTTTGTAGAGTGGATCACGTTATCAGTAATGCAAATGGGAATAGAATATTAAAAAAAAAATAAATATGGATAGAATCTAAATGGCTTCATATGCCAACGAAAATAAAAAAATATTTTTAAAAGCATACACTAAAAATGCTAGAGATTCCAAGTATGGGCAACATTGATGTTTAAATAACTAATATTGATTACATGATTTTTACAGCTTTTATCTATCGGTGTGTCATTCATGTATGTAACTTGCTTAAGCAAAATTTAAAAATATATAATAGGTTGGAGAAAAAGAAATTATTTTATTTTTCACCAGATGGCTCTAGTAATATATATATATCTCGTGATTGATCCATTCACTCGACACTTCTCACTCGAATCAAGAATGCAAGTGACAAACAGCCAGGCACCTTCCTGGCACACGGTCCAACGCCGGACCGCAAAGGCCGCTCCAAGGGAATCAGAGACCGACGAGTTGAGGAAGGAAAATGCCTTCCTCAAACAACAACTAAAGGAGATCCACGCCTTCCTGAAGAAGGTAGGCTTGGACCTCAACACCGGGGACACCGCACAGAGGGCCCCAGCACCACCAACGGCCAGGATGGAGGCGGAACCAGCAGCGATTGCAACCAACAATTGCTACGACGCCCTCGGCCTCACGGAGCAACAAGCCTCTTTGGCGATGAAGAGGAAAACCCCGCCCACCTCGGAGGAAGCCAGGCCACCTAAGGCGCCCCCGAGTACAGGACCACCGAGGGAAAACTCTCGGTGACAACGTACTCAGTAAAGGACCACGATGCAGTCAAGAAATTGCTCGTGGCCGAGGGCTGCCCCTTCCACACTCATCCAAGAAAGGATGAGAAAAGGACCCGGGCGTGGCCTCCCCAACGGGTTCACCGTCGAGGAGGTCAAAACCGATCTCAAGACCCAAGGCCTCGCGGTGGATTCGGTGAACCAATTCACCGACCCCACCACAAAGGCGCCAATCGCCATCTACGGCGTTCTTATGGCACCAGTGATCTCGCTGGCTGATGCAAACAAGATCCGGTGGGTCTGCGGATTTAATGTCCGCTGGACCATCTCTAAGAGAAGGACAGGCCCAGTAAGGTGCTTGAACTGTCAACAGTTCAACCACTCAAAAGTCTTCTGCCACAAAAAGGTCGTTTGTGGCAAATGCGCAGACAGTCATGTCTCCGAGAGCTGCCAAGGCCGAAGACCCCAGCTGCCCAAGGCCAAGAGGTGAGAGAAATCTTGGCAAAAGCGAAGTTTATGTATGTATTGGGCTGAATTAGGCTTTTATTTGGAATCTTTAACACTACCTATATTTCTATATGAGATGGTCGGTCAAAGTGTATAAAATTAGAAGAAAGAATTTACCAAAAGCATCTTCATCAGGGTCACCAGAATAATATTCCAAAACTGTCCGATAAACGATATAGCCCAATTGCTTGTACATATTTATGGCCACTTTATTTGAAACTCTTACAAATAAATCCACGAAATATGCTCGTTTTCTATAAAAAAAAAAATATTAATTAATGTCATGTAAAATTCATTAATCCAATTGATATTGATATTACTTTTCAGATACGTCCTCAAGCCAAGCCATTAGGGTAGCTGCAAGCCCAAGACGTCGATACTCGTTCGAGACAGTTAATGCCGTGACATGTCCATGCCAATTTTCTCCATGACCTTCAGCCTTGCCCATAACTAAAACAAATAGAGAAATATTGTTGAGGTCCTAAGAGAAATTTTCCCTTCTAATTTTAGAGTTTAAATTTCTTCCACTTGGGAATGTTTACATGGAAGAATAAGGTCCAACGGACCCTTAATAACCTTAAATAAATAAAATGTAACTAGGAAGAACAGGAGTAAAAGAGAGTGAGGACTTTAAAATGTGTTCAATCATCACATTCAGAACAGAAAGCGAGTCTCTGAACTGATTATTATGTATGTAGATGACGGTTGGGCATGGCGATCTTGCAGACTTAAAATTTTCTTGGAGTTAAAATTGACGTGGTTAAGTGATCCCGATTTCTCCAAGATGCCAAGACCCAATATCCTGGTGAGTGAGAGTAAACTAAACTAACTAAAAGTAAACTGATCCACAAACAAAAAATTTAATTTTAAGATGAGACTTCTTATTATTCCACTGGATGGATAGTGAAAAAATAATATGTAAAATAGAAGGTACAAGACGAATTTTGTTGGAAAGGAAAATCTAGGAGATATATGAAATGATGAGGAAACTAGAGAATAGGAGTTTCAGGGTTAAAATCAGTCATTTGAATTGTAGAGTAATTTTTAATTTAACTTTCAATTTAAATTACTTACTATATCCCATAATTTCTCCACTGGGCGATTCAGCCACTTGAAAATATTCCGGCCAATGTGCAAGATATTGCATATAAAAAGATAATCCGTACTATTAATGTTAAGAAAATTATTATTTTAATTAATATATATGATTAAATATTGAAGACAAGTGGTTGATGAAAAATTATTTAAATCAAGTAGATACCAATTGATGTAAATAAATATATATCTGGATAATTTGTATCGTAATAAGTTTATATATGAATCTTTTAAAGGCTTATATGGCCCAAGATGCCGAAGTCTTGAAAAGTCTTAAAAAAAATAAGTATATGGTGTTTAGAAGGCGATCAATTTCGCCGAGAGAGAGAGTAAAGTAATTATTATTATTCATTCATTGTAGTTTTGTGTTTATTTTTGTAAATAATATAATAATCTTTATTCCTTCTCATATTTTTTATTTAATTTTAATATATATAAGGAATTATCTTTACATACTATAAAAACCCAATAGAAAGTCATCGATATGAAAACAAAGACTGTTTTTTTCTTTATTAATTAAATGACCCTGGTTTCCATGACCATTTTGTCAGTTCCATTATTTTTTTATAAATAACTTAAACAACAATTGAGAAGGCAGTGGCTAAAATGAATAAGCTGCGGATTACGAATCTAGGGGATGAAAATAGGAAAGTGAGAGATAATCTCACCCTCAGAAGCCCATGTGGTATCCCAATGGCCATTACTGGCCTAAGTGAGTCTTCCCATCTTCCCAATGGAGGGCGGCAACCACCTAAACCTAACCTAAACTAATCTTAAACAATACTTGAAGACTTGAAGTGATGCAGGATGACTTAATTTCTTCTATGAATAATTTTCACAGATAAATATTTTTATTATATATAAAATATATGAATATTGTCTATTAATTGTAAATTTGTTTATTTTGTAATTTTTTCATTTTTAGACCTTATATATGATCATTTTTATATTTATATATTAAAAATATTATTTCCTCTGCAATTTTATTAAAGGAAAAAAGAAACTGTCAAGTACCTTAAAATAAATTTAAAAAATCTTAAACATATTATTCCCGAAGAAAAACTTTAATATTCTTGTTTTTAAAATGTCATTTGCAAACTTAATAAAATATATACGTTTAAAAGACAAAGACTTTGTTTATAAATAGGAAAATTTTCATTTTATTGCTTCGAGTTTCTTTTCTAGTTCATGTTATGCTATTATAAGTTTTTAATAAACTTCAGATATTTCTCTTCTCTCACCGTGTATTTATTGTCTGATTAGGAATAATTAAAACATCAAATATTCTTTAAAATAGATATATGGGAAAATTTCCATTAAAAAGGATACAGTTTCTGTAAGAGGATCCAAATTCCTGAAAAATATAATTAAATCAATTTTGGGGTTAATAATATTTAATATAAAAATACCTACACACTATTAAATTTAAACATATCATCACAAGTAAAAGGTCTTAAAGTTGTCATTTTTGAACTTGAACACTTGAAGCTTGTTTTTTTTCTAGTTTTTTATAGAGATAAATATAATTGTGTTGAATAACTTTTTCTAATATATCCACTTGGATAATAAATAAATAAATACATATATATGATATATTTATAGGTTATATGAAAAAAGATTTTGATTAGAATTGCCAAAATTACAATTTCCCCTAGATCAGGAAGTTAAACATTACCAACAAATTTGGGAAAGTGTTTAAATTTGGACCTATTTATTAAAGTTCTATGTATTTGTTTATTTTTTAATTAAATAGTTCTATATTGTATTAAAAAAAAAAATGTGAATAAAAATAATATTATATTGCAAAGAAAATTAAATTTTATGGAAATAAAATATTTTTTCTGTTTTTCCTTTTTTTTAATTATTTAAATTAAAAATTAAAGTTTATAATTATGGTCTCATTTGGGGGTACATGAGGAATTTGTTTCGACCCTCCAGGTCAGGAGTATGTAAAAAAGTCAAAATTGTATTCCATTTTTCAAACCCTGCCCGATGAGCTAGATTTGAAATTTTGTATATAAGCTCCGATCATATGTCAACACAATAGAGATGGTACCCCGAAAAGCTCTGAAAAATTTTGTTTCAATTTCTACTTGTTATGAAAAAAATTAAAATAATAAATCGGACTAAAAAAATAAAAATAGAAAAAAAAACGCTTTTATTTGAAACATCCTAAAAAGAGGAAATTCATTGAGCGCCCATAATTTTATATTTTATCATAAATATTCTATTTGCAAAAAGTTCTTTTTATCTTTTTATTGCAATTTCAATAATTAAATTAAATTAATTTTTTGATATTTATTAAATTTTTAAATAAGAAAGAAAGTATTTTGATTTCTTTAAATTATACAATTAGTTCTTCTTTACTTTTAAAGACTCGTTCTTTAATATTAGTTTCGCCCTATTCCATTAGAAGCGCTACAATCGATTCCCCTTCTTCCCTTCTACCACGCCTATTTTTTTTAATAAACAATTTCATTAAACCAATTGATATTTTTTAATTGGAATTTTTTATAAGTGTATTTAAACTAAATAAATTAAGCTAGCAATGAATTAAATTATAAAATTTCATGGCGAAGTTTTAATTTATATTATTTCTCTTATTGTTTAATAAAATATCCTTATTCTTTTAAATCTCATTCATATTAAAAATTAAACCATGTCTTGTTATAAATCATTTTTGATTCTCCTCGTAATATTTACTTTACTGATTGAATCTGGTAAATTTATTTTTGGATTCTATTTCATAGAAAATAATATTATTTAATTTTACTTTTATTTTGATAGGATTTTGTATAAAATGTTGGGTCTGTCGCTCTGATGCTGATCCCAAATGTTCAGACCCTTTTGATAATTCAACTGTTCCCATCACCGATTGTAAAGAAGAGAAAGGATTGCCTCATCTTCCTGATATTAGGCCTACGATGTGTCGGAAAATTAGGCAAAAAGGTATATCTGTTTTCACTTTAAATTAAGTAAGATTACATAAATATATTTCTCGTAAGAAGTAGACCTCAATTGGTTTATTTATTACCGAAACAAACAGTTTAATCTCCCAGTCATAAATTTTGAATACTGGGGTTTGATAGTGAGCATATTTTTAACATGGCGATTAATCAGGAAACTATTATTTCCTCTAGTTGAGTCTGCCAAAAAGTTGATTATATTGTATATCTTTAAGTTTAAATATGAAATTTTATAAAGATAAATTCAACCGTCCATCCGATCGTTTGCTTAATTCTGGTTTATTGGCTGCCGACAGCAGGGATCTGGAAAAGCATTTTGATCTAGAGAAGTGGATATTGGGTTAATAATGCTTCTTACCTGAAAACTGGTCTCTTCAATTGATACTCTCTTCCTGTATTGTCGTTTCACGATTTCTCAAGGATCAGTCCAACCTGTTTACTTCAGCAGACCTACTAAGATCGATCGAGTCAAGAGTGGCCTAATCAACTCACTTGCCTATTTGAGATAATGACTTCTTCAAATTTAAACACAATTTAAATTTTACCCATGCCTGCAACTTTACGGCAATTCATTATCTTTTACCAGTGATCCAAAATAAAATTATTTTTCAGGTCAAATGAATTTTAAAAATAATTATTGTGGGTTTTTTAGCTTTTGTGCATTAGGGCATTTTTGCTCTGTTATCCTCATCCTTCTTCCCCACCTAGTGACAGAATTTTTCTTAATGAAATTGTTTTACCTTTTTTCTTCTAGCGGAATAAAATGAACAAATACATAAAGTTTAAATTTATTATTAAAACAGATAAATAAAAGAAAGGGACAACAAAGTTTTTTTTTTTTTTAATTTCTTCGTCATCTTAGGCCATATAGATTTTAAACAATTAGAAATATATTTTAGTTACGATACCTATCCAGGCATATTTTTTTAAATTTAAATTGCTATCCAAATTTTCATCGGACTGCCTGGGATCCGAACTCACACTCTTTAAGATTATAAATACTGACAATATCACTATTTTTAACCTCTAGGCCACGGGGGGGGGGGGACAAAAAAAGAAAAATTAATTAGAAGAAACAATGTTGTTGATCACTGTTATTAAAAAGGCAAAACTAAAGTTAGGAACATAATACGATATAATAGTATATACGAGGGCAATCCCAAATATAAGGTCTCCAAAGTGCTGGGAAACTTTTCGCGCGGCTGTTAGCCACTCTGCCTCCCTCACTTTTAAGCAAGCAATCGTTTAGTCTGCCTTTTTATTCAGTTTTGGCTCGGCAGCCGTTTGTAATCGAGCTCCCGCTTGCTGCTACCGCCAGATATTTGGTTTTTGAACGCAAAAGGCGTTAAACCAATCGAAATTCATCGCCAATTGACGGAAGTGTATGGAGAGTCAGCAAGTGATGTAGGGAGTTTACAGCCGGTCACATGGAAATTCACGACGAAGAAAGAAGCAGGAGACCGTCAATTCCCAACGAGACATTCGTGAAAGTTGAACAAATCATGCTTTCTGATCGGAGGGTCACTCTCGATAAGCTCTGCATTTTGGTTCATGAGGTTTCTCGACGAAATGAAAGAAACGGTCCGACGCTTCCTCAACGGCATGGCGGTGAGCTGGTATGACATGGGCATACAAAAACTGCCACAGTGCCTACAAAAATGTATCGACCGAAATGGCGATTATGTAGAAAAATAGAGCTTTAAAATAATTTATCAATTATTAAAAATAAACTTTTTTCTATTTCTAAAAAACCAGGAGACCTTATTTTTTGGATTGCCCTCGTGCACGTCTAAAGAACATTTTAGAATCTAGAGAGATTCCGAAACCGATCCCAGTCCTTAAAATAATAAATGAAAATATAAAAAAAACTAACATTGTTTTCTTTATTTTCAGTGAATGGTCAATGGCGATATTTTCGGAGTTGTGCTTATATCGGTGAACCAGGGATTGAAGGGGATGAACGCTTTTGCTTAATGCGTACGGGTACTTATAATATTTTTATGGAATATTGCACGTGCAATAGCAAAGATGGATGCAATTCTGCACCACTCTTTTTTTTTACTCCAATTTTAATTTTATTTTCTCTAATACCATTTCTTCTCTAATAATTTTATCAATATCTATTAAAAGAAAGAGTTTTTTAAAAATTACTTTATTTTCCGAGATTTTAACAAACAAAAAAAAAACGACAGAAAAAGACTCAGCACAAAAACCTCTATAAATGATTAATTTAAAACCAAAGTTAACTGTTTGAGAGCCGTCAAGATTAAAAACTTAATTATCATTTTAAAATCAAGAAATATTTTTTTAAACAATATATATATATATTAGAGTACAATTAAATTATTTTATTTTAAAAATATAGAGATTCGAAAATGAGTCTCAAGTACTTGTTAAGTATTATTACATAAATCTTGTTACCTATATGTTTTTCTCAAAGAAAATAATAGAGTAAATAACATTAGCCTTGAAATTTCAATTAACGTTTTTTTTTTGTCTTTTTAAATATGATACGATCAGACTGTGAAATCATACAATTTAGATGAATATTGTGTAACCACTTGGTTTAGTTCATGAAATGTATTATAAGATTTTGCAGAAATTATTCTCCACAAATAGAGCCGGTCTTCTAAATTATAAATTTATTGATTATGATTATGATTGATTGATCGATCATAGTTCGAATCCGTTCGGCTACAGTTGAGTTCGGTTTCGGTATTTCTTTCAAAAATATAAAATTTTTTTCATTCAAGGTAGTAAGATAAAATCTTCAAAAAAAAAAAAAGAGAAAGAATAATTTAAAATTTTATGACCACAAGTCATGAGGAAGAGGACGACAAAATAATTTTTTTTATCTGAATCCTCTTTCTATATAATTTCTTAAATTTGCTTTTAATACATTTTATCATTATCAATCGAAGAGAACAGAACCGAGTTGAACTTGATTTAATTTCCACTGTCTTGAACCAGACTCTAGCACCCAATTTAACTGAACTTTTTATTAATAAATAAATTAAAGTATATTTAATTTAATTCAAAACGATTTTTGATTTATATAAAATTCTAAACATTTCATGAAATGTACCAGTTGTTATACAATTCACAAAATTTCTAATTTCACGATTTCTGTAGGTATCATTTACAAAATGAGTAAAAATTTTTCCAAATATATTTATTTATTTTGTTTTAATTGAAATGTTTTTAGAATTACGTATAAAAATAGCTGTTATACAAAACAGGATAATTTATAAATTAATACATGTTACATAATAACAAATAATGAATATTATTTAAAATATATATTATTCATGTCATTCATTTTCGATTAATAGGCTTAATCGATACGACAAAAGTTGGGGCAATATTCTAGATAGTACCTTTTTGAAATTAAATAAAATAAAGGTCTAATCTGTGACTGCAGATGCCCGTGCTTTTAGGGATTATTAATGTTTAATTTGCATAATTTATTTATTAGTATAATAATTGAATTTCTACATTATATTTATTTTGAACCTAGAATGGAACATTTTCAATCCTGATTTGAAAAAAATTTTTCCCATTCCCCTATTTAAAGTAAGAAGTGATGATTTGCAGCTGCCAATTTTTTGATTTAGCCAAGATATAAGCTAAAACAAATTCGAAAGCCAAATAATCCACCAATTGACGTTTCGGTCCCTGGATGGTATAATTTAGCTAAGAGTTGAGAAATTTTTTTTGTCTCAAGAGACGGTCCGACCGAGACATCTTTGAAGCTCGAATTTTTTATTTTCCTTGATCTTACAAACTATGGAAGATTCTGTCGAACGAATTTAAATTAAATTTTAGATCTGGAAATAAAACTATTTACTCTATAAAATTTCACTCCAGGTGAGTGAGGTTTTCAAGGTTTCTTTGAAATGAAGAGAAATTTTAAATTTTTTATAAAAAAATTTCTATTCATGTTAAAAATAAAAAGTCAAAAATGATCTCAATCGGGAACGAGCCGAAAAATTTCTCTACTCTCTGTTAAATCCACCCCTGGAAATATTTCATATTATGATATTATTAATACAATCCGAGCCCGGAGAAGGTCCCATCCAAGGGCCCGAATGTCAGTTGTTGGATCCATTATACTTTTGTTTTTATATAAATGTATTCTTTTTGTAAAACTAGATAAGTGATGTCTAATTCATACAAGATTGAAATGTCTATCAATAGGTGAACTATTTGAAAAAAAATTTTCAAATCCAAGTGGGTCAGTTGAAAATGTTCTCTTCTAGACTTTCTAAAAAAAAATGAAATTTTATCTTCAGCACAAATGCTATTATTATAAATTAAGATTAATCAAGTTCTCTAGTTGAATCTTATGAATCTCAAAAAATATTCAAAAGAAAAAATGCTCATTTTTTCGCGGTTTATATTTAAAAAAATCTCAATAAAACGCGAAATAAATTTCTCATGAAAGAAAAATGAAGCAAAAACAAATTTTTGATATTTTTTATATTATTCATTCACTTTTAGAAGTTAGGATTTTATTACATATTATCAAAATCCCCCATAGCATATCATTTAGAATCCTTAACATTCCAATTTAGAAAAAAAAAAAAATATCTCATATAGAATCTCACTCTAAGGGGAGGGGAGGAAGATCGAATCCCTTTGGAACTTAAAATTAAAAAAAAAAATTTTTTTGTAATTTTATAAAAATTTCGATTAAATGAACCCAAAAATTTCAATTTTTACAACCTCCCCTCACATTAGAATTCACACAAATTAAAATATTAATACATAAATTTAAAGAAATAAATTTGTAATTTAATAATTATCCATGGCTGTCCAATTCCTGGGCCATATTTGGCCTTGCATTTAAGTACCATGACTTTTTTGGTTCATTCTCGCGAATTTACCGACTTTTTTTTACTTAATATATAAAAATAAAATGCTTTAAAAATATGCATACGTATATAAATTAAAATTTATATTTCAAATTGAAATAGGAAATGTACTTTAAAAAGGAAAAATCTTATATATTTCATTAATAAATGGAAAGTAACTGAATGATTAGGCATTCCGTCCAATTGATACTTATGTATGTATATATATATTAATAATAAAATGTTTAGAACATTTATTCTTGAAAATTTTTCTTTTTTTATAGTTGCTTATTTCTAATAAAAGTGTAAAAATTATATTTTTGTAAAATAATATTTATATATTAATATTAAATAATATATATATATATTTAAAAAATTAATGATTTTTCTTTCCTTTCATTCTTTCCTTTTATTTAACATTTTTATAAATATCAGCAACAATTTTCTTTCTATCTGTAGCCACTGTAATGTATGGCTAGGTAGCCAATCATTAAAAAAAATAAAAAATCATCTACAAGAAAGAATTTATTTTTATTTATTATCCTTAATTAATAATAATTTTAGCATTATCTATTGTTGTTAACATGTTCATATTGTTAAATCCAGCCTAGCTCTATCCCTTGGAGCAGGGCCTCGCTTCCCGTCCTGAGAGAGAAAAATCACTTTAAATTATATTAGCTAGCTATTAATTTAAATAAATTTGGACGGACATTTAAAAAAATTCAACCTTAATAATTAGTAGTTATTATCACATCAAGATTCCTCTTTCAACTTCTCTTGTTCCTCCCCCAATTTTATGTTATGATCCAGATATACCCACCTACCATTTCGATTCTAATGTTATGAACGTCTGAAGGTTATAATTTTTTCTTTTTAAAATTAGAATAAAATTCGAATGCCAAATTAAGCTTAAATTTGCCGCCTCTATGTTTTTAGATTTAAAAGGAAGATATGTCAATAATGTCATTTTATTAAAATTTGTTAAAAGTTACATTTTTATATTAAAAAAATCAAATTTTAATAAC
>JAAAKE020163980.1:0-11852 GCA_010014785.2 Anisolabis maritima
GGCTGGACTAGTTTATTAGAAAGGAGGGAACGGGCTAAATTGAAAGTGATGTTTAGGGCGTATCAAGGTTTTAGAAGTTGAGAGGAAATATCAAGTAGGTTTCAGAAGCCAAATTATTTAGATAGGGTAGATTATAGGAAGAAAATTCATAAGCCAAGAATCTTGAAAAATATACCTGGTATATGGGTTTGCATTCGTTTGTAGGGTCTGGTATTGATTTATGGAACAGTCTCTCTGTCACTACTTGGGATTATGGTCCTGTGCCCCCTATGATTAAATTGATAATAAATTTTGTCAAGTCCTAAAGTACTAGAGTTGAGAAAAAATTTTATTTAGTTGTCAAGCGCAGAGATTAGCTCAGGTAGATTGAGATTTTACCATTCTTGTTAAGGTTTTGGCCACGTTTTCCTTAACGCCTTTGCGCCTACAAGCAGCATATTCACATTTCCATCGAAAGAAAAAGATAAAAACATGATTAAACATTGCGCACAATAAATAACACGTGACCAGGAGAGCATTAATCATCCCAACCCCTCCCCCCCCCTCCAGTTAAGAACCATTGAGATAGAGTACAGTCAAGTTCAAAAGTTTGAGAATTTTCAATATTTAGATGACTGAGTTCTTAACTGGAGGAGGGGTCGCGACCCCTAAGGGAGTCCAGAAAATTTTAGTAGTTAGTACTTCAGCCAATTAAAGAATATTTTGCATAATACTTTTTGACGACAATGAAATGACATAGCTCCATTAACACAAATTTTATTATCAAATTATTAAATTTTAAAATTTGTATCAATTTTTTGCTTATCTATACAAATTATATAATTTAAAAATTTTATAATTGAATATACAACCTGTTGTTTTGTTTATGTTAACCTTTAAAATCATTCTAATTACTCCCAGGTGAAGACCTAGAATTTAGTATGAGTTGAGAGGGTATTTATTAAAAACATATATTTTTAAAAATTTTATTAAATGAAAAGCAATTATTCAATAATAATAATTGGATCTTTTGGAAATTAAATTAAATTAATTTAAATCTAATTAGAGTAATTATATAGTTGCATATATTACGTATATTAAAAATAAATAACAATACCAGAGCCATCTGGAAGAGGAGATGATTTTGTATGCAGAAGTGAGTGGATGTCATAGCCGTTGAATCAATGATTTAATGAAGCACTCTTTTATTAATTAATTAAATATATATATAAAGTAAATTAGATATTTATCAGGAGCCTTAAGAACAATCGACTAGAAGGACGTCAATTACCACCAATTTTAAGAAGAAAAGGAAATTGATTTAATAATCACTATCCGTTAAAGACAAGACTTAAAGAAAATTAAAGGAGAGATATATTAGCTATTCTTAAATTGTAATCCCATAAACCACAATATGCTAATTAAAATTACTTTAGTTTGGATGGGAGGTTGGGGCTGATAGTCAAGACCAATTAGACCATCAGATTTTAAAAAAATATTAATGTTATGAATACTCCATCACTGATGCACAACACCGGAAATGTTGCAGTCTTTCATCCTGTCTCTTCTCCATCAGGAGGTCAGAACTAAAGAAATTTTCAATTGTTTATAGGTGAATGAACCAACTAAAGCGAATTGGCATATATATAATTATATTTGGGGCGCGGCCATCAAAGGGTGGGGGGGGGGGCAAAAAAAAGGAGGGAGAGCCTTGAAAAAAATAAAGATAAAAATTCGATTATAGAAACCAACTTAAGAACTATTTAAAAAAACAGACGCTCTCTAGACTACTACTCTAGAGCATTTGCCTCTTTTATTTTTGTATTCAGGGGAAACAAAATCACAAATTTTTAAATAATTTTAAGAGATGAAACCGCCCTCTTCGTTGTATGAATAAAAAATAATTTTGAAAACCGCCTCCGGGGGATTGGATGTTATTTTCTATTCTATTATTCATAGCAAAGGAAGCTACAACCCAAATTTTGTTATAAAATAAAAAAAAATTACTTTTCACGAGGAGATAGGTGGATGTCCGCCGATCAGAAATGTGTGACTCTCTCACTCTCTCGCACATTTCTGATAAAAAATTAAATTTGAAATAGGTTCTATGGGTGTTAGATGCATAAAAGTTTTTTCCTAGTCATAAAAAAAATTGTGCGCCATTAAATTCAAAAAAAAAAAAAAAAAAAAAACGGAATCGTTTTGGGTCACAAACAAAGCGTAGAATTTAGTGGGTTTCTATTTGGAAAATAAGCTAAAAAATATCTTCAAGATTCATTTATTGCATAAAACATAAACAGTGTAAGATGACAATTCAAAAATGTCTGGATTTTTTAGTGTATATAGCCTATATATGTTTTCAAATGTGTGGACTTAAACGAAATATTTAATTATTTTATAATTATTATAAAAGACAAAACTTAAGAACAGTGAAAAATGTTTTGAAATTTAGCATTAAATAAAGGGAGCGCGAATGATAAAAGATCTACATAAGTTATAAAAATAATTACGAGAGTCGTTCAAATATATAGTAAACACACCTTTTGTTAAAAAAAATTTATTTTTCCAGACAGAGTGAAAATAACGTTTAAACTTTTCTACATAATCCCTCTCTCGAATTATTATACATTTTCCCAACAATTTGACAGTTTTTGGAGGCCATTTTCATAGAATGAAGTATATCTAATATCCAAACAACAAAGGATTTGACCTCGTTGTTATTGGTGCTCAACACTGTTACAGCCAGTCTGCATCATGCTTTCACACGATCTCATGTCGTTCCCGAACTGTCTTTGAAGCCGAATTTCTGCCAGTTTCATGTTCTCACGAGTGACAACACAGCCTCGTGTATGTTTGCTACTAAACAATGGAAGAACCAGAGCTGTTGAGACCATTTTCCCACTCCTGACATTTCACCCATTGGTTGCTAGAAGCCATGCCCACCCCAGATGCCTTTTCCACTCACAATTCAAAATGGTGTGTTTTATATTTGATCGTCCCTTGTATTGACTCCGAGTTTGAAATATAAAGATGCTTTTTTATTTTTTAAAATGTTTATTTACGCAGACTATTCTTATTATTTGACAGTATTTTATATAAATTTTTTTTAATCCATGAGAGGTAGAAGGAGAGAGTAATAAAAATAAAGCTGTCAAAGCGAATGATGAGTCAGAGAGATGGGGAGAGAGAAGAGATTGGGACAAACGAAAAGAGATGGGAAAAATGTTTTGAAAGTTAAGGGTTAAAAAAAGGAATTCAAGTTAGAAAAAGAAGGGGAGGGTTTTTTTTTTTTTTTTACTTTTTCTTCTCATTTCCTTTTAGAATGTTATTTATACTATCGGGAGTCAGTGAAGCAAACAAAAATTCCTCCAGGAATATGTTTACTTCGGCGAAGATTTCATTGGGGAGGGGGAGGGGGTGAAGGTTTGGGAGAAAAACAAGTAAGAGAAAAAAAAAAAACAACTCAATCGGAATAAGCCGAGCGGCAAGCTATATATACTAACAAATAATAGTAAGATAGAGGAGAGATTAATTAGGTCAAAAGATATATTTACTACCTCTTACCTATATATATGTGAAAATATATAGTGAGAAAGTATTGGGATCGCAAAAAAAATCGATGTCGAGATTTCAACGGAATTGAGGTCTAATGAGTCTAAAAAAATGGTTCTTGCAAACTGCCTGTGTGCATGCTGTGTATGTGTGTGAACAAGGTTTTAAGAAAACATTCGCACCAGATTTTTTTTTGTCTATAATTTTATTATTAATAATTAATTTTTTAAACCTTTTTCGGCATCTGAGGCCATTTAGACACTGTCCAAATTTATTTAAATAATTTGATTCTAATATAATTTAAATAAATTTTTGTCGCTTTGGAACCGAACCAATGACCCTTGGCAAGACCTCTACCTCTGCATCAAGGGCAGGGCTAATAATTAATTTTAATTAATATATATAAATTTCAAATGTATTATTTAAATAAAATTAAATTTTAATTAAATATATTCTTTGCTTTTGTGTTAGTGATTTCCCCTCATGGCTATCAGCAATGCTCCAGCTGCACTTTAAAATAATTTTTTAACAATGTTGCAACAAATTTAAAAAAGTATTGAATATAATTTTACTTGGGAGAAGGTCTAGTTTCAGAAAAGAAAAAAAAACTATATGTTATATAAGGAAAAAAATATTACATCCCTCTAAAGGTCATTTTCATCATCAGTTCTTGAGATTTAAGTATATTTTATGTAAGCAAAATTTCAACTTATTGAATAATTATTTTTTGAGATCTATTCCATATACGTGGGAAGTCAAAACACATTTTGATTTTTTTTTTTAAGTCTTTTTCGGCATCTGAGGCCATTTAGACTCCGTCCTTATTTATTTATATTAAATGGTAGCCAATATAATATAAATAAAATTTGGCTACCAATTAATTTAAATAAATAAAGACGGAGACTAAATATTAATATTTTTCCTAATTATTAAAAATTTTTGACCTTAAAGGTTCCTTTGACATTTTTTTTCAAACTTACGAATTAAAAATATCTTAGATAGTATAATTATATATAAATTATTTTCTCAAATTTATCCAAAGCCTCCCTTTTAACGTTATCAGGCTTTGTCCTTTCTTATAATTAAATTATTTTGTGTTTTTAAAGGGTATATGTAGAGGGTCGGCTTTAATAATGGTCAAAATGGATGGCGATACTCCCCCCCCCCAACACAACCTATACATCCCCGAGGGTGTACGTGTCGACTTTTAAAAAATCTTCAAGACTTAATAGAGAAGAACGAGCTGTCTAATGCCCTAGAAGCCTCTGTTTGCAAACACTTTTTCACCAGGCTACCAAACTCATTTATATTAGGGAGCAAAAAGGGACCAACAGCTGCTATAATTAATATTTATGCGCTGCTTGGGTTCAGTTACATGGTTTTATATTATATATACAAGCATGAAGGATTACAAAAAATTTGCATAAAAAATTTTTAAAATTTTTTTATTGCTTTTATGAATTTTTAATTACTCAAATATAAGTCTTTTATCCAAGGGTGAATAGTTCGCTTCCCGAACCGAGCAATAAAATTTATTTAAATTATATTCGCTACCAATTTAATGGAGTTAAAAAATAAGGTGTCTTCAAAATTTTATAAAAGGAAACCCTATCCAACTTCTAGCCCAAGTCTTCATTAAAAATATATAAATAGTTTTAAGATTAGAGGAGTCCTCTTTGGAATTTTAATGAAAAAAAAAAAAAGTTGCAAAGAATTATCAAAAATAATATCCATAAAGGCCACACAAAAAAGTGTTGTGTGTATATATGTATATTGTCACGTACCAAAGGTCAGAGGTTCGCTTCCCGTCCTGAGCGACAAAAATTTATTTAAATTACATTGGCTACCAATTAATTAAATTAAATAAGGACGAAGTCTAAATGGCCTCAGATGCCAAAAAGGACTTAAAATATATATATATATATATATATATATATATTGTCTTATATTGAGCAGCCCTGTCCTATATATTCTACAAAACTAAGAGAATTTATAAAGATTTATTCTTCCAACCCTAAAAACAATTTCATTAGGTAATTAGGGCCTGGTTAGAGAATGCCATCTGCATTAAAATATGTAAATATTTAAAATGGAGATGCCAATAAATATTTAAAAATTTTTCAACTATCAAATTTTAATTAAATTATTTTTAATTTTGTTGACCAGGTGAAGACGAGATGGATAAGCCTTATGTAAAATCGTTTTGAGATCCCTTAAGTTCAGTTAAGTAGTTTTTGGAATAATACCTATGTGTGCGTATCTGCTATAATTACGCCCATGGAATATATATTATAGAGAATATATAGAGACTATAGGATAGATTTCAAAAAAATTCGATCGATGTCTAGATTCTTTAAATATTAATATTCACTGCTCAAAGAAATTTTCTTTATTTTTAATTTTTAATTTCTCTGAGCATTATTGTGATAATGTGGTCACAGTTTGTGTATAAAATTGATTTGTAACGTCTGAAAGAGACATGAAGAATGCATAATCTGAGCCGAAATGTTATATTCAAAAGGGTGATATAAATGCATTGCAGCCTGCTGCACTTTTATTTCCAAATAAGATCTTCCCTTCAGCTAGATATTAATACTTAAATATTAAGCATTTATTTATATATATATGATAGTACATGAACCTGTATGAACTTGTAAGTATCCCTAGGCCTATATAAGTTTTAGAATATTTGGAAGAAATGCTTTCTAATTCAAGTAAATATTCATTTCTTTTGAGTAATATTCTTTAGTTTTGTGTAAAATATTTTTGTATCAAATCAGCTAGGTTAAGAGAGAGAGCTTAAAATAATCTAACGACATATCATATTAGTATAGGGCAGAGGAGACCAATCCATTGTATTATATAGAAGTATAGCAGTACGTATGGAAATTTTAATGGTACACGAAAAATTTTGTCTATAAAAATGGGGAAGATAAAATTTGCAGAAGAGAATAGAAACAGAAGCCAAATTGGGCAGAGGGCAAAAAACAATAAAAGGTAAAACGATAGCATGCAACCAAATAAGTTTCGACTCCACTTATATTGAGGAATTCTTAAAATATAATGTGAATTAGAAATGTTAAATGTCTAAAAAGTATAATAAATAATAATTAGTAATATTGAATAGAAATACCTAAGTAAAAAGGTTGATAAAAAGAGTGAGAGAGGCAGATCGGTTGCCATCATGGCTGACTATCAAATGAGAAGAGGTTCGATTATTTAACGAAAAGAGACATAGGACCTTTTCTTCTTAAGGGTTGCCCCTCAACTGATGTGGGATGGCGCTTCCTTCTCCCTCCAAACCAAGGGAATTCTGGCGCCATAGATTGATCTCTTGATTGGCTAATTAGCCAGGTGGAGAAATGGGGTGCAGAGAGGGGGAAAGAAAGGGATAGAAAAGGAGAGGGAGAGTGATAAAAATAAAAAAAGAAGTAACGAGAGTTAATTCTGCCCTCCTATGCTGACGTTTTGGTCTTGGTTAAGTGCATAATTACAGTTCTAGGGCTGTCGACGTAAATAAACAATTTCAATTATATCAGAAAGTCTATAAAATACCTAATATTTATAAATATAATACAAATGCAAACAGTTTCAAATAATAGTATATATTTCAATTATTGGAATTTACTTACCCGAAAGCACCTAGAGCTCTAATGATAATCTTAAACAAGGCGGAAATGTCCGCTTAGGAGAGCAGAAGTAAAAGAACTATAGCTGTACTCTTTATTCTCCACCTTCAGCATTACTTACTCCAGATTAATGTATTTTGGTGTTAATCGGGGGTGGAGGGGGGTGCGGGTAATTACTCCCATTTACCCCCTTTCCCCAAAAATAATATTACTGATCTTGAGCGACTATCCCTTAAAAAAAAAGTCAGCGTTCTGTAACCATGATTAAATTTTTGATACGTGTTTCTTTTCAATAAGAAATTTTAATTAACAGGGTAAAGGAAATAAAATGGCATCAATAATCAACTATTAATATTAATAGTTGGGACTTTCAGCCAATGAAAGAATATTTTGCGTATTACTCTGTTTTAATGTAAATATTTCAATGTCTGTAGAATGACATCATCTTCATATTTTTCAAATCGTTATTAATTTCATCTAATATATAAAAGTAGATAACCTAGCTCCATCAACAAATTATTATAATGATGTTGTCATGGAGTATTACGCAAAATATTCTTTCTTTCAATGGCTCAAAGACCTACCTATTCATAATTTCTTAATCGTCATCTTAAATCAAAACTACTAGTGACTATAGTTGTAGATTATTAAAAGTTGATCAAATTAATATAATAATATTTGATATTTAGGTCGAAAGTTAAATATTTTATGCCACAATAGTTTATTTCTGATAAATGTTATTATTATTATTGTGTTATTAAATTAATTTTTTATCAGAAATTTAGACATAATTTATCATCACCTATAAAGACAAGGGCCAAAAAGGTGGAGCTATTGTTTCAAAGTCCGGAACCTTGTAGTTAATTACAATTATTAAAAATAATCAGTAATCAATTATCGTAATAATTTAAGTGACTCAATAAAATAAATAGTGATAAGATAAAGAAATTTATTAAAATAAATGAATTTAATTTATTGGTTAAAATAAATTAGCTAGAAATTTCTAAGGATAATAATAAAAAAGAATATATTTTTATTTAAAATATAGTATATAAAGATCGCCGATATTTGAATTTTTGAGAGGTAGAAGAGATATATCCTAAGGCACCACGCTATGTTAAAGATTAAAGTTGTTTTTGGTTCACCCTTTTATATGAGTTAACGGAAGGATGTGGGGGATGGGAGAATGAAAAAGTCTCCAGACTGGAGAAAAGAGACTGAAAAAAGGTCAGGAGAAGAAAAGCAGTTTGAAGGCTGGTGACTTATTGAAAAGTGGAAATCGTAGGTGGGGATGTGAATGGGTGAGGTGGTGGGGGAAGAAAAATCCCAATGCATGCCCAGGAAGACGTTATTTATTATTAAAAGAAATAAAAGATGCGCGATTGACATTATCATGTATATGTATTAAAACTTTTATATAAAAAAGTAAAAAGTGTTGGATTAAAAGAAATATCTGAGAGAGAAATTAATTAACCTTTTAATAAACAACTATTTTATAATTTAATGAGAATTAAACATGACAAGAAATGGAAAAATTTAGGTTGGATATATGAGGAAGAAAAATTTGGTTGTACAACAAAAAAGAGGGCGCGAGCCCTAAAGCGGCATATTCACTTTCAAACCTGTCGAATTGTATGGAGGAAATGCTAACCCATAAATCTCCTACCTGAATGATCATGAAGATTTATGTGTTCACTTAAACTTCAAACTGTACGATCGGTTTGAAAGTGAATTGGCTCCATTGGAGCAGCGCACATGGACCAATATCTCCGGGTTTTTGGCGAGCAGGCACGCATTGTCGGATACATCTTAAACTTGTTAACCTATTGGGGACGTGTTGCTATTGGTGGTAGTCAAGTGGTATACCGGGGAATGGAATGTTAAATGAGAATAATTAATTATTTTCAATATGTATTTAAATCGGTATAAAAGAATACATTCGTCTACAATTGGGTATAGTGTTTGGTATCATTCCTAAGAAGGTTCTGATGTTATGTTTTCGCAACTTTGAACTATTTACAGAATTTAGTTAACATAAGCAACTCTAAAATCGTTTTTTTCTTTTATTTCTCAAGATCATGTTCTTAGGCATTTAAATATTTCATTAGATTTTTGCTAATTATTGAAATTAATCTATTTTATATTTTATGGTCAATTTCGGAGCTTGAGGCTCCACAACAGTCTATATATATCACTAAATATAATATAAATAATTTTAATAATATAATATCTGTAATCTGTCAAAAGTCGATTAGTAGATTAATAAAATGTTGAGAGAGAAAGAGATATATGAGAGAAGAATCGTTTGACAAACGGCCTACTTGGTATTGGGTTTGTTTGGCTTTCAATTGGTCTTTTCTCAAGTGAATGGAGAGAGTTTCAAGTTTGCCAAAGAGTCGTCAAAACATCCATCCATCTATCCATCGTCTGGACCAATCTTTCGATGAATTGTGTGTGCTTTTAGCGGATATTAAAAAAGGAAGGGTCTGCGAAAATCAAAACAATTTTTTAGAATTTTATTTTGAAAGGCTTGAATATTAAATTAGAAAAATCTGGAGGTAACACTCTAGGGATAAAGTTTAATTTCATATCAGAAGTAATAGAAGGGGGGGTGAATTAAGGAATCACGGAGATCACAATTGCGAGGAGCTTAAAGACGCTCTTGAAAAAAACATGACAGACAAAATTTGGAAATAGATACATAAAATGGTCTCGAGAAAAAATTTGGTTGAAAAAAAAATGGAATAAAAATTAACCAAAAGTTCTCTTTTTTAAATATGCCTATGCCGGAAATGGGTTTTTAATTTTTAGTAAAACAATAATTTACATTAAATTTTTTTCATTTTTCACCTTTTTCTATTATAGTGTCGAGAGCAAAGAGGGCGCGTCTGTAGACAGTTGCATGTTGGACAGCCCTGACCTATCTATTCACCAAAACTAAAAGAGAATGTATAAATATCTATTCTTCCAACCCTAAAAAAATCTCAAGAATTTTTAATCTTATTCTGTTTCACATATTTAAAATAAATTTTATAAAATTAGAAAAATTAAATATGAATAGCCAATAATTTGGAAAAAGTAGTTTTTTTTTTAGAGACTTTCGACATATAAATCCAAATAGGTAAAAGTAATATTTATAGACTGGTAGACAGTTATGAGACTGTCGACGTCGTCAAGGCTAATACTTATTGGTATACTTCGACTTGGTGTGTTGAGAGGTCAGAGCCTAAGGTGTAGTGAGTGATGACGTCAGCATTTCTTACACAAATGTCTCCAAACGACTTCCTTGATTATAAAAAAAAAAAAAATGAAAAAGAAAATGGGAAAAAATTTTTGTATTAAAAAACATTTTCTCCTTTAAGGAATTTACAATGTGATATTTATCTAATTTGCTTTGATTATTGAATTATTTTTCTCTGATCAAAACGTTTTTTTTTTTTTTTTTTTTTTTTTTTTTTTTTTTTTTTTTTTTAAAAAATTTTTTTTTTTTTTTTTTTTTTTTTTTTTTTTTTTTTTTAATTTCAATCAATCAAGCTGACAATAAATGTAAATCATTTTCCCTTTTGACATAGTAGAAGTGATATCGGAAAATGGCAATAACATAGAAATTTATAATTGTCAAATGCAAGAAAAAAAAATGCAATTATTTATTAATTTTAATTAAAAAAAAAAAAAAAAGGTTAATGTATGAGCGAAGATGATAAAAAATAAATTCATATAAACACTTCTGAGAACTGTTTTTGCCTTTTTAAGCGTAATCCAACTGAATTTTTGCGTCGATTTGTTACTGTTGACGATACTTGTATACACCACTGCACACCCACAGGCCACTGAGACTTTCTTTATATATCTTTATTAAAAAAATTATTTTAATAATTATCTGAATATTTGGAGAACCTCACAGGATTTTTTTTTAGACTTCGATATCTCAAAACATACATATTTATTTTGAATTACGATACAATTATACAGGCATATTTATTTATCCATTGGTATCCAATTGATTTAAATAAATTTCTATCGGACTCCTGGGATCATCCTTTGGCTTTGAAGGTTATCAATATTAAAAAAGTCAGTAGCTCCTCTCGGACTTCGTTAACAATTGTGGCGTTTAAAAATATTGCCAGTTAAAAAGATTCAGAATCATTTAAAGCATATTTCTAGGAGAAATTTAAAAAAATGCTTTATTATCTACTCCGCCTTTGATCGAAAAAGTTCATTTTGAAAATCGTTTTTTAACCCATTTTTTTTTTTATTTTTGTATAAATTTTGTGAGTCGCATGAGGTTTTGGAATTTTTTTTCTTCATTCCCCATTTATTTATTGACATTTTGGTATCCCAATGAAATTAAAAAATAAAAAAATGAGGATTTTCATCTCCCTATTTTAAATAAATTCTAACAATTGAAACATTGTCTCTGTTCCCAGCAGGATCATTTTTTTAAAATTTTTAATTAATTTTTTTATTAATATTTAAAAATGAAATTATAATAAATTACATTAACAAAATACTTCAAAATCATAATAAAAGTCGATCATGCAAACCACAACATTCATGACAAGGATATGAAGCTCGGGGAGATGGGGGGGATTCCGGGAATGGGTCAGAGAACCCGAAACCGGCGATAGGGAATGGTGTGTGTCATTAGTGCACGATACACCAAGGGTAACCAACCGGGGAATGATTTTTTTG
>JAAAKE020163991.1:0-11852 GCA_010014785.2 Anisolabis maritima
CAATTGAAATCTTAAAATTATTTTATGTATATCTTTCTTATTTGTAGAAGAATTCTTATGAAAATGCAGAAAACACACTTGAATCATAAATGTATAGAAAATTTTTTGTTTAAATACACCCATTTTAAGGGCACCTTTATTAGTCCCACCGACAATTTCAAATTTTGAATTTTGCGCTTTCAATTTTAATAAATTTTTTCTTCTTTATTCCCTATTTTTTATTAAATAAAGATATTTAGTGTTTGATTTTAATTCAATTTAATTGGAAATGAAATACTCTAACTAGAACATTCTTGGTTTGAACATAAATTGTCATTATATTAAAGAAAAGTCAATTTTTAACGTTTGTTTGACAGATGGATTTATTCATTTTGATTTGTACTGAATTATTAAAAAACTATGAAAGATATAAAAATTTTAAATGGTGGCTCCTAATTAGCATAAAATTCAACATCGAATATATTTGTAATATTTCATATAAGTTTGTCGGTTAATAATAATTAGTATGAAAATTTCATACATTGGAGGCCATTTAGACTCCGTCCCTATTTATTTATATTAATTGGTAGCCAATATAATATAAATAAATTTTTGCCACTCAGGACCTGAAGCCAACCACTGACCGTTGGTACGTGAGGAGATACTTCTATCTCTGCACCGAGGTAGAGTGTTTTTCAATTTTTTAAGCTTAAACTATTTTAAATAATAAAAAATTATTTTAAATATAGCTAACTTCATTCAAAATAAGTATGTACTATGGTGCCATCATACGGCACATTGAACTAACGATTATAATCTCAAGATATGAAATTATAATACTATAATAAATAATACAAAAAATTAATTTTTTATTTTTATAATTAATTTAAATTATTTCATTTAATATATTTTTATTGTAATTTTTTAAATTTAAAATCTCTTTTAATTTGTATATTTTAAATTATATTATTTTTTAATTAAAATTATTTAATAATTAGCCAAATTCATTTTGTTTGTTTTATTTTTTAATTGTTTCTCCATTATACTGCCAGGTAAATATTCTTTAAAATCAATTTACCCTAAATTTTTTAATTGATATATTTTTAATTATTATTATTTCTTTTAGGTTAAGATCATTCCAAATTTGAATACTTTAAAATTAAAATATTTTAAATATAGCTAACTTCATTCTTATTAGGACTTGTACTGTGCTGCCATCACGCGTTAGTGGATAGTAACGATTATAACCGCTTCTCTATAGCGCCGAGTCAACTCAATGCGATCAACATGGCAGAACTTAACAGCAGGTTGTTGTGAGTTCTCTCCGTCATCCTCCCATTCCTCGAGTGCATTCCTCTTTTAAGAATTTGTGATTTTTATTATAATTGCTATCTAAATATCAGTGATGTGCATTATACATTTAAATTATTGTCTGTGATTATTGATATATAAAGGAATCTAGGCCATGAAAAGTAGACCATTCTCTCGTCGGGTTGTTTCTATGGTGCTCGGCAAGTGTCAACGTGATAGCTGCCCGCAGGAGCACCTGTATTTCCATGTACATCCAACATTTACCCCAACAGGGCATTATTACTCAACAATCCAAGTAGCGAAAGGATTTGAAATCCTAAACAGGAGCGACGAATGCCTCCCCTATTGATGTCGATGGAACACAGCAGGCCTGGATACGGGAATGGCAGACTCCAGCCTCACCAACAACCTGACGGCGGCGGTAGCCACAGTACAGCAAGTATTGGACAACAGACAAGTCAAGAGAGTAGCCCAGTACGATCAGGTACCTCCTCATTATGGGCCGCTTTATACGATTACGACGCCCAAGGCGAAGACGAACTCAACCTACGTCGCGGTCAAATTGTCGAGGTCCTCTCGATGGACTTCAAAATTTCCGGGGACGAAGGTTGGTGGACAGGAAAAATCGGGGACAAAGTTGGTATTTTCCCAGCCAATTTTGTCTCCGAGGAAAATATGTCACATGTGTCGATGTCATTAATTGAAGGTGTCAAACCGACAGAGATTAATTTCACCGAACTGGAACTAGAAGAAGTCATAGGAATAGGTGGTTTTGGTAAAGTTTATCGGGGCTATTGGCGTCATCAGGAAGTAGCAGTCAAAGCTGCACGTCAGGATGCCGATGAAGATATTGAAGTGACTCGTGAAAATGTACTCCAAGAGGCCAAGCTGTTTTGGTTGCTTAAACATGAGAACATTGTGTCACTGAAAGGCGTCTGTCTTGAGATGCCGCATTTGTGTCTCGTGATGGAATATGCCCGTGGTGGTTCTTTAAATCGCGTATTAGCCGGACGCAAAATCCCCCCCGATGTGCTTGTGAACTGGGCTATTCAAATCGCCAGTGGCATGAATTATCTTCATACAGGCGCGCCCATCTCTCTCATCCATCGAGACTTAAAGTCCTCAAACGGTAAGTGTCCACCATTTCTTTTATTTTTACTTTTTTTCTATTTTGCCATTAAGTATGTCTGATGTTATTTATTTATATTATAAGAAATAAATTAGTTTAACACAACGAACACAAGTCATACTCACCATCAAGTTGAACTGTTCGAAATGACAATGACTTTTTTGCTAAACCTTCCTTTTTCTTATAATTTATTATCTACACTCTATTCTTTTTAAATTATATATATATATGTAAATACATTCGTACTTACTTACACCCTCTTTTTCCCGGGGCTATTCGAGGTTTTATTTGTCACAAGAAAAAACTCTTTATGCCTTCTACCGAGAAACGATGATTTCTCACTTTGTAATGATTAAATATCACATTTATGAATAATTGGATAATTTTTGTGTTTAATTGTACTTGAAACCACTTTCGATACCGAAATCACCAAATTCAGAAATTTAGAAATTCTTCTTGTAACAATTTATTTATATCAATCATTCTAATTTTAAATGATCAATTCTTGTATGTTTCTAATTATATTTCTTAAAATTTGATTTAGTTATTTGTCATATTTGGAAAAAAAATTGAAACGTTTTGTCTAATTAAATAATTATAATGATCTTCAAGGTATTCATATCTCTCAAAATTTTTTTGCCTATGGACACTAAATTTTTGCACGGAACTCTATCTCATTCTCTTCCTAACCCCTAAAGGTTTTCCATCAACTATTAGGCTTGAAAAAAAAAAATATAAAATTTTAGAAATATGTCTTAAAATGAAATTTTTAAAAATTTTTAAGTCAACCCCTACGTTAATTCTTCTCTGGATTCCGCCCTCTATATTATATTATATATACATATTTCAGAGTTGACTGACTGACATTGAAACTTAGGAGACATAATCTCTGGTCGTTCACTCTAACATTTGCAAGTGGCATTTTATTACTATTGTCATTTTATTATTATTAAATAACGGTGCCGGATTTCCGGTCGGTTGCACCTCTCGTCGAGAAAATACTTTTTTATATTTTTCTTTTAATATTTACGCAGTAATTTTGATGCACCCCCTACCACCTGGTCATGCTGCTCACGTACGATGCCCCTTCTCTCTCTCCTTTCCAATGGACCCAAGGCTCTGAGGTCTCTGCTCTATTCCAGCTCACGAGTTGCATCCAAGCAGCCAACAAGCTCGGATCTTTCCCTTTTATTTCAAGGTCACCTCACTAGATAATCTCGATTTTCCAGGTATCTTACCTATGATGATTATAATTAACATTTTCTAGAGAGAGAGAAAGAAAAGATTCTCTCCTCTTCCTTCTTAGATCCTTGATTTTCAAGATTAACATAAAATAACCAGTTTTTTTTTTTTTTTTTGTAAAAATTTAATACTACAATATATTATATCTTTTAACTCGCCCACTGATTATATTAATTACATAATACATTAATTAATTTTTTCATTCAAAATGGTTAATTATTTCACATTTAATAGTTGCTCTTTCCCTTATACGCGCATATATTCTATAGCTTGAAAACATGTTTGATGAAATCTGTACAAAGTTATTTTTCATCTTAATGACAAGAACAACAAACCCCTTTATAGCCTATATGATGAAATTAATTAACATTATAAAATACTGAAGGCGTTTGATAAGTCAGTGACTTTGAAATGAAAATTTATTTTAGAAAACTTTGAATGCAAGCTATTTCTAGGGGGTGGTAATATTGTTATTAATGTTTTTAATTTTAAATAAGATTAAAAAAAAACCAAATCACACTTTATTTTCGAATATAAATATATAATTACTCTTAATTAATTCTATTATTTTTTATTTAAATAAATTTTTTTAATGGTGACACTTTCCTTTTAAACCACTATCAATTATATAATAATAATAATGAAATATCAGAACCATAAACAAATATTTTTAAAATAAAAGAATACTTTCCTCTCCCTGAACCTATCTTAAATAAGGAATGAAGAACCTCTTGCACGTGTGCCATAGGCGGTGCGTATGCAAAATTTATCGAAACATCATCCAGGCCAGTCCATTAGAAAACATGAAATTTTTTTACAAAGGTCAGATAAAAGGACATTAGTACCTTTTCAAATAAAATTTTTTCTTGTATAATATTTATGAGTTGGTTTTTCTTTTTTTTAAAAAAGGTTCAATTTAAACTTATTAATTTTTTTTTTTTTTTTTTTAAATTTAAAATTAGGGTTGATTTTTCCAGTTTTTTCGGCTTTGGAGGGGGGGGGGGGGGGAGTATGAGGACCCGGCCCCTCATCTAAAAATAATTTTTTGTAGCATATTAAGAGGTTTTTACTAAGAGGTGGGTGTCATTTGTCCATGTATCTTTCAAATGGTGGCACTGATTTATTTATTTGCCTCCATATAGGCCCATATTAATTATTATTAATTATTATAAATCCATTTAAAGGGATTAAATAGATTAATGAGAAAAAAAAATATAAAAAATTCATCAGAACTAAAAATAATAAATTCAATTTCAATTTCCTCTCCTCTGCATTAATATTTTATGAGAAATACATGTTTAATAATAAAGACACACAAACAAAAATTTTTACAAAGGTCTCTAATACTATTATTCATTTAAATTTTCTTGTTATTTTATAATAAATAAATTTCCAAGAAATGTCGAGAGCTCCCTGTGGCCAATTTTAAAACTCTACCATAGCGCGCCATTATTCTCAGTTGATGCGGGAATCTAATAGTCGATGCCCTTCCGATAGTCTTTTATTAATTACATTTCGGTTTTATTCTATTTATAGTTTTTATTTATTTTGTTATTGTGTTTTATTAATTTTGTCATCGATTTGAATATTCTCCTTAAATGGTATTTATATTATTTCATTTATTTTTTAACTTCTCTCATCTTCTCTTTTCACTCTCTTCAAAAATCAAACCTTTTGATTCAATATTAATTTTTTATGGTATCTAAAAATAATAAATTAATTTCATTTCAAATTCAGAACAATTATTTTAATCCATTTTCAACGAAAAGTTACTCACTTGTTTCTTTACATTTATGATAAAATAATTTTATAACCTCTTAATTTTTTTTATTTTAACCAACAATAAGAAGCCAAAGTCGGCCATTGCATGACGTCAAACTTTTTGATACTGTGTCAAGCCAAGGCGGCTGATGTCAGCCTTATTTCGTTTATTTAAAACAATCCTTGTTTATTCATAAACATTTCCTTTTATTTAAAAAATTAAATAAATATACCAATATATAATTTTAAAAAATATTCTATTTATTATGATTTTACAAAAATTAAAGTAATTAAAAATTATACATTGATTTTTCTTTTTTTTTTCTTGATACGATAACTTCTAACAGTACAGGAGGGTTTCAGTTTTACCATTAGAACCCTGCACAAGTCAAAATTTTTTGGCCCATGTCCGAATTTTTTTCGAACAACCACCCCTACCTATCCCATAATTTTTTATAAATATCTAAGCCCGCCCATATACGCCCCTAATTTTTTCAACAACCCCTGAACCCACCCGAAACCTCAATTTTTTATGACTCATTTTCTACTTTATTTTTACACTAATTTGTGTATTTCTTGCAAAGAAAAAGTAATTTAGAAAAGAAAAAATTAATAAAAATGAATGGCACGAGCAAATATCTAGAGAGATAGATTCAGGGAAAAATTTTTTACCTTGGACTCTGTTAGGTTAAGTTGACTTCAAGGAAAATAAATTTTCATGATATTTTACTTTTCGAATCAGATATAGGTAGACAATAAACCAACGTGGGTCGCGAAAGGACACTAAGAATTCTAAAAAAGACAAAATTTGAGAAAATGACTACAACTTTAAATTAATATTTCACATTTTTAATTTAAATTCCCTCAGTGAGAGACATACGGTATATTAGTAGTGATAAAATCCAATTTTAACATTAAAAAAAAAACAATCATAAACCAATTTATTATGCAATAAAAATCAAATATAATTTTTTTAATACATGCTACTTAGATTATTCTATATTTGCTAAATTCTAAACATTTTTCTAATATCTTTTTTATGCATTTTATAGTTAAATAAAAAAAATTAAAATTTTTTACATTAAAATTAATTTAGGCTATATTAGTGAGAAAAGTAGTTTCCATCTCTCTATGTGAGGGTGTGGTGAATCTGAAACTAACTTTTTTGGCATTATATTGGAATGGTTTTCATTTATTTTCTCATAAGACTGGAACATTAATAGAGTTGGATAGATTTTCGCCGATTAGTTCGAGATTTGATATTTAATAATTCCCTAATGTCAATTTTAATTTTTATTCGATTTGTATTTATTGAGGGATCATGATTTGCATTATATATGTCTATCGATGATCCATTTATAAAAAAAATTTAAAGGAAATAAACATACACTTTTAGGTCATAAAAAAGATAAGACATTTAATTAATCTTCATTGTCACTCACAATAATTGTTTCCAACAAAAACATAGATGAAAATAAATGTAAGAGGTTGCGCTAGTTGGTTTCATATCTCTCATTTCACAGGCTAATTAGAGTAATATTAATTAGGATGACTATATTCACCTGATAATAGACATAATATATAAACTTTGGGATTTTAATTAAAATATATGTACGTACTTAATTTATATTTATAATGCTTAATATGAATAAATAATTCAATCATCAATTATAAAAGTCATTTTATTTATAAAATGGAATTTTTATTATTAATTATTTGTTGAAATGTTGGTGTTTGTCAAGGTACGAATCAATTATGCATTATTTTAAAACAAATCTTTCTTCACTTTGAATTTACCGATTTTTTCATTAGAATGCACTAGGGAAAAGCAGATGACCGCGTTAAAAGGGAGGGAGATAAATTTTTTTTTTTTTGGAAAGAAATTTCAGAAACCCTTTTTTTATATTATTATATTTTATTAAAATTGTTTTGTTTTTTCTCTTACATTTTTAAATTAGACATCCAAGGTTTAATTCTTAAGTTCAACAAAAATACAACTTTATTAAATAAGCTCATGAATTTCTAATCTCGAGTTGTTTTAATTGCCGTTTAATATTTAGTTTTTGATATAGAACTTATTCTTTACTTATTATTTGATATAGAACTTATAATTAACTCTTATTGTTTACTTTAGTAATTTTTATTAAACCTTTTAAAATACCTTAAGAAAACATTCGAATAATATATTGAAAA
This sequence comes from Anisolabis maritima, assembly GCA_010014785.2. Lineage (NCBI taxonomy): Eukaryota > Metazoa > Arthropoda > Insecta > Dermaptera > Anisolabididae > Anisolabis > Anisolabis maritima. The sequence continues at coordinate 7,616 of JAAAKE020163991.1, forward strand.
CTCATTATTTTTTTAAAGGAAATAATTTATCATGGATAAATAAATTAAATTTCACCATTTCTGGTAATTTATAAAATTTCATCAATTTCATTACAAAATGAAAAATTTCTCATTTAAAAAAAATAATCTGATTATTTTTATTTTAATATCAAAATTTATACAAAAAATTCGTTATCGCAATGCAAACGGTGATAACGATAATTTTTTTTATTTTATATATGAAAAATGATAAATAAAAGAGCTCTTGTTGAGATTATTTTAAAAATACCAAAAAAACTTTATTTCATCTTTTTAATGCAATTCTTATAAATAATTTCGAATTAATGAATTAAATTTAAAAAAAATATTTCTCACGAGGCCAACTGTTTTGTTGATATCAAATGACATTGACAAGAACAAGATCCGAAGATTAACTTCCATTATTATTATTATATAATATTTATTAAAATGAATACTCCTTTTTCTTTTTTAATAATTGTATTTATATATTGGCCGCCTTGATTGCAAAAAAATGAGAAATGATGTTTCAAAATTATTTGTAGAGCATATTTTTTAAATGGTCTACCCGTTTTTTCCATTTATTCTACAATTTAATAATAATAATAATAATAAATAATTTAACTATTTCCCCTCTCTTTTCGGGTTTAGGTTTTTTACGAACTAATGTGTATAGCTACTGTGGCGATGTGGATAAGTTTATATGCATATTTGTGATTTACAAAAAAATATAAACTTATTAAAGAAAAAAAAAATTCTACAAATTATTTTTTGTTTTTAATTTTTATTTCCTTCCCCCTTAAAACTCAATGCGGGAATTTCGGCCTCTATGAAATACACATTTTTATTTATATATTACTATCTACTAATAACTAAATTTATTATAACATATATTGGAGATCATTGGGGTGTATTGTGGAGAGACTTATTCCTGAGAGTTCTCCGGTTCGGACCCCAAAAAAATTTTCCCATTAATATGTAAACTTATAGTAACTTTATTATCTCTATGAACACTCTAATTCATAATAGTAATAACGTTCTTTTATATTTTTTATTTAAATTCAACATTCCAAACATAACTCTTTTTAATGTTAATAATGCTTGGCATTTCTCTACACCTGCACCATCAAATCGATGCAAAAAAATAATATATTCTGATCAGAAAAACAATATATTATTTAAATGTTAAAAACAAAGTTTGAAAAATGGTTTCTTATTTGGATATTTTAAGAAAGAATAAAATATCAGCTGCCAAAGAATCTTTTTTTACCTCTTTTCTATTTGCTTTCTTTTAATACTTTCAACGGTTGGGGGGGGGGGGGGCGAAGGGGTGCCCCTGTTTCTTATTTCTAAGTCAGTGATGACAACTAAAACCAACTCGGGAAGCACTTACCATATAAGTATTTATATCTCATAGGCTGCCCCAATGAATTACCTAGAGTAAAAAAAAATGAAATGGGCGCGCTTTCTAGGAAAAATTTTTTCTTCCTCGACCAAATTTTTTTGTCCAACACTTCTCACATATATGTGCTTTTATTTTAGGTTCCCTCAGTACAAATTTTTCCCCAGTCAGCCTTCCAATCTATCTATTCAATCTACAATATTATTAAAAATAAAATAAAAGAAAAACTTTTTTTTTTTTGAAAAATAGAATTTTCTTTCTCCTACCAAAATTAGTCTTCTATTAATACTTCCTCTTCTTCTACTAAAACTTCCAAATCGTTATTCACTATATAGCAAAGTTTAGTAAATATGTCAACTTGCCTATGTCCTCATTTGTCAGTAGTTCGCTTCCCGTCCTGAGGGATATTTAGATTATATTTACTACCCTCTAAATAAGAAGGGAGTCTAAATGGTCTCAGATGCCGAAAGTAAAATAAAGAAGCTTTTTGCAACAATTGACCCACTGAAGTGATACTTCAATACTTCATTTGAATTTCAAATCTGAAAAAACCAAATAATTCCTCAAATCATCTATTAATATTAGCGCAAAACAATAATACACATATCAAATATCAAACAATTGTTCTAATCAATATTTTGGACAACTTTTATTTGAGATTTTTTATATCATTATGCTCTAGAATCTCTCAATTTTTTCAAAAAAAAAAAAAGTTATACTATGAAGGGAGTATTAAAGAAAAAATTTTACCTCTAATTAAAGCTTTTATGTATATACTCGTATAATTTTCAACTCATATAAATGAAAGCTCCTTTAGGACTCTTCATCAATCTTTAAGAACATAAAAAAACTTTAGCAACTTCTGATTAAGATTATCAAGAAAGATATTAGAAATGGACTATAAATTTAAAAATTAAATAAATATATTATGAGGAAAGATAAACGAAACTATTTCGAGATTTTTTTTACCTGATGGTTTTTAGTGATTTTATTGGTCACCCAAATGCCAGCTGATGTGTCCATCACTGAAACGCCCCCTTGGCACTCAAAGCCGGAGACCAAGGCCGCATCCGCCGATCTCGTGCCCGATAACGAGTCTAGGATATCCCTTGCTGATAAGATATCACCGCCTTTTATTCTCACTTAGCCGATGAAATTTTGTTAATTACAAGTTAAATACACGTATTACAACGAAATATATTCAACCTGAAATCTACAAATTGGCCATAAATAAGAAATTTATTATTGAAACCTCCACTTTTTGAATTTTTAAAAAATATTTCTTAAACTAAATAACAAATATTGTATATTTTAATGATTTATCTAAAAAGCATGATGTTTTTATTCACTAAAATTATTTTTTTAAACTAATGATGACTTAGTTAGTACTTTGTATATACATATTTAAATAAATGGGAAGATTAATAGGGAAAAAGAACATCCTAGACTAGGATTTAGCCCAGTACTAAAAAATTTTTTAGTATTGTTTCTGACTACTGGGCTAATTTCTCTAGGTTTTTTTATATATAATTTCTTGATTAAAAATTTTTCTTTATTTTTTAATTAAGAATTCAAAGGAAGATATGTAAGAAAATTTTAATTTAAGTTTGTTATATATAAAAAAGCTTAAAGAAATATCCTTTAATTTAAAATTTTTCTTAGGAATGTTTCTGAATATGGGCCTAAGATTTGTTTTCATCAAGGGTCGAATCCACTTTGATCACACCATTTATTTTGAGAGAACGAAATCTCCAACTTATCTTTAAAATAATAAATGAATTTTTTAATTCAAAAACAATCGAAAGTTTTTAATATTATTTCAAAAGTCCAGATTAAGGATATGTTTCTTAGAAATGTTTGTCAAATTAGAGAACTTATTAATTTTTATATTTTTCTATTGTGTGATTAGCACGAATACCCTTTATTGAAATTTTTTTAATAAATTTTAATTAAACCCACATACAAAAAAATCAAAATATGAATAAATCTTTGAAAAACAATAATTTAATAGTTTTGGAAACTTTTTCATTTGAAATAGTTATTAGGTTTTAATCTTTCCATGTGAACTGTCATTGTTTGTTTATAGATTGAGAACTTTTTATATGTATTATCAGGGCGCAGTATAGCGCGCCAATGGTCTGTTGGAAATCATGGGTTCGACCCCCGGAAAGGTAGCACCTTGTTAACATATAAAAAGCTTCTAATTTATAGAAAAACAAATTATATTGTAATGTCTAAGGCTGGCATTTTGATGTAAGCTTAGGCTTCAGCCAAACTGGGATTCCTACTCCAATTTTAGCAGAGTTAAAACTAGAGCCTTTCAAAATAAACATTTTTTTTTTACAAATTCATATATTCATACCTTTAATAATTGAAAATATGTATATTATTAAATTTTTTTCTCTCTCAATTTCCATCGTCTTAATATTAATTCAAACTCAAAACATTTGTACAATATTAATTCACTTATTCATTATTGGCTTAATCTTTTAAATGAGTTATTTCTTAAGAAGTAAATATTTCCATTTCAATACATATTAATTAATATTAATTTGAATGATATTTAAAAAAACTTTTTGAAATATTTATTTACTGTAAATAATAGAGATATTTTAAAATGAATCTGGATTCTCCTTTTTGGACGAAGTTAAGGAACGGGAGTAAATTTTGTTTTTTTTTTTAAATTTATTAACGGCTGTCAGCCGAAGCCATCCAGCCCCTTAATGTAGTACATATAATATATATATATATACAATAATATAATATATGTATACAAAATATTAATTTTTTACAAAATATATATAATCATCTTAAAATAATAATAATAATAATAATAAT
>JAAAKE020164013.1:5578-30171 GCA_010014785.2 Anisolabis maritima
AGAAGGGGGTTCGGGAAAAGGGGGGGGGGGACTGCAGGGGGGGGGGGGGGGGGCGCCCGCCGGCATTACTAAAAACTGAATAAAATTTCAACCCCACCTGAAACATTTCGTCAGAATTTTTTTTAATATATACTATAACGGTTAACCGGCCATTTTCTTATATTAATTATCGCCCCACTCGGGAAGCGAACTCTGTTTCTTAGATTATCTATCCCAAACTTTACTCGACTCCTTCAAGAATTTCTCAAACTTTCTCCAACCCCTTCGACATTACTATTACATAAATAATTATGATAGTGCTAAACAAAAAACGCGAATGCAATTTTTAGATTGTTTCTTTTACAGCGTTTATTATTTATATCTAATATATTTAGCCTATAATTAATAAGATGAGTTATAATAAAAAAAATCCTTATATTATTAGTGATTTTTAATTTACTTATTCCAACGACTCCAATATTATTTATTTCAGATTGTACTTCTTCAATTTAAAGTTTTATTTATTTATTTTGCCAAATTTTTTCTTTAATTTTTTATCTTTCCGGCCCGCGTTTGGCGATCCGCGAACCAAATAGGTCGGGAACCGTAGCTATAAACAAAATAACCTTAAGGATGATCTCTTATATTCATATTTAGGATAGTAAAATTATTTGTAAAAACAAAAAGATGTTTGGGCGACCTTTGGGGTCTTTGAGGCCCATCTATAATGAGTTATTTTTATCCTAACTAACACATCTCAAAATAATAGTTTAGATTCCTAAAATCCTTAATTAAATTTGTGAGCTATTTATTTAGTTGTTTATACTTAAGATGAGATGCTTTTAAGCTGTCTTCGTAATTTTAGTTCTAATGATAAAATTTCTTTTAAATAAAATGTTTTTATTACATTTATAATATAAGTTCATTCGTTTATTTCTTGCTGATTTTTTACAGTTTTTATCATCATTATTAATATTATCTCTACTTCTGATAAAAGCACATATTTTAACTGCGGAGCTCACCACAAAGGGTTTAGGCAGATTCTTCATCTATTTTTTAACTTTTTATTTCCTCCCCCCCATAGATTGTTAGTATTGATAACCTTCAAAGTCGAAAGAAAATTTATTTAAATCAATTCTATACAAATTGGAATAAATAACTATGTCTGGATAACAATATAATCTAATCTTGTGATTGTTTAAAGTTATATGGCCTCAGATGCCGAAGAGACTCAAAAAACTTTATAAAATTATATTTTAAATTTTGCTAAATTATATTTTTATCCCCTTATATTTTTTATGCAATTATTCATTCACTGAGGATAGTTTGGTATTGCTGAATATAAATTTTCAATTTATTTTTAAATATATAGAAAGCCTGGAAGATTATTCTTGATAGCGACCATTGTCTCGTTAAATTTTGAATTATTATATAATTGATTGTTTATTAATTAATTCTAGTAGATACTTGGAACATGACTTCCACTTCAACCTTTCTAAACAAAAATTAAACACTAATTTTTTTATACTCCATAGTAAATTTTATATTTGAGGGGAGAGAGAAACCCATTTAGACCTGGATTATATTTAAAAATTTTTAAATCATATTTCAATTAAAAAAAAAAAAAACCTATCATTTTTAAAGTCTCAAAAGAAATTTTTAATTTTTTAAAATTCTCCTTTTGTGTGTATAAATCAATTATCAATATTATAAAAAAAAAAAAAAATTAAATTCATTTGATATATATGTTCAATCTAACCCCTCTATTCTGATGAGCTTTTGGTTTAATCAAATTTATTTAAGAAGTACTTTATTTATATGAACTTTCTAATTTCCCTCGCGAAACAACGGATGCCATATTCTTTCACATTTTTTATTTAAATTATCAATTTATCAAATCATTTATAAGACATTATTAAACAAGGAAATTTATTTTGACAATTTTTTTTTCTTTTTTTTTTTTTCGTTGCTCTTAAAACGTCCTAATCAAATGAAGCTGAGTGAGTCATCATCTTGGAAAAAGATCCTAGCGATAAGTCCAAACAACCCGAAATCGAGATACAAATAAATGGATAGAGCCACCTGCTCTCTCATCTCTCGCATCCTTTTCTATTTATTTTCGTCTTGGCGCCCAAAACAGTTGCTATTTTAATATCGTATACAGAAAGACAGACAGACAGAGAGTGAGAGAGTCAAAGAAAAAAAAAGAGCCATCTTAATCGGGGCTAATTAATAATTCATATAAATAGAGGAAGGTCACGAATTGCCTGAGGTCACCTCTACAATGAAATATTAGAAGGTCACCATTATGCATATAATAAGCAAAATTGCCCCCTCGGGTTTGAATAATGAATGATCCAGGCTCAATTAAGATTTTATATTATACTTACTTCTACATGTACTGACTCTGCGTTTATTTATTAAAAAATCAAATTTAATTTTATACTAGTCGGAATAATATTCAATTAAAATTTATTGTTTATAATAGTTTCGATGCTTTCTAGCATAAACACACTCACATTTCTGACTCTATATTAAGTTAATATATACCATCGATATATTGTCTTTATCAGTATAACATAATGCCCTTAATTCAGACCCTAAAGGGTGTCATATAACCGAAAGGAGAGCGCGATGACATGGGAAAAGGAGAAAAATTTTAATAACAATTAATAATTGAAATTAATATTTAAAAAAAAAGTGCAGCACAGAGCTTCCCAAGTGTTAAGATCCATATAAATAATTTTTTAAAAGCCCTAATCAATATGTCAAGAAAATATTTTTTTTTGCAAAAATATACAATTCAAGATATTGCTGAAGATGACATTTTACTAAATATAAAACGTTCTCGTTTGATTAGTTTTAGTTAGAGATCGGGTTTTCGTTCATTAACAATTCATAAAGTGAAGAAATAGCAGCGTAAAAAATTCTTTTTTAGAAAATTGAAATGTTATAAATAAAATTTAACAAAAACATAAACCAAGACACTTCTTAGTTTATGTAAATAAATCTAATTACTTTATTCATGGTTTGGTTTATGTTTTTGTTTAAAAATTTTATTTAAGCAAAGTATTTCCTCGACCCGCCAAAAAATCTAACTAATCATAAAAGTAATTTACATACTTCTTTTTCCTCTTTGAATTGTTAAAAATATTATTTATTTAGTTTAACCCTCCTTTCTAGTTGTTAATTCAAGAAGAAATGTTTTTTTTTTTTTAATTACAAATTCCAAATTTGACTTCTCTTACTCTCCCTTCCCTTTTGATTGAGTTAGTTACTCCGCCTACAACTTTTTCAATTCTAGACTTCACATTAGAAGGACATAAAATTAATAGAATTAAAAATATATTAAAAAAGTTTTTCTTTTATTCGATCGATTTATTTTCAGTTCAGTTGATTGTCTTTTGAATACCTTTTAAATACTTTTTTTTTTATCTTCTATAAATTAAAAAAAAAATTCTTTTATCAAAACAATAAAAACAAGTTCTGAAAAAATAAATATCATACTCTTAATTATAATATTGACTCTTGATCAAATAAATTTCATAAATAATCAAGTCGCAACTTTAATTTTTAATTTATTCTAATAGTACACTTATTACGTAAAAAAGTATATATTAATATAGTACCACCAAATTTCAAGAATTTCTGTTTCATGGAGTCCATAGATACCTTTGTTTGTTAGAAGATAGGCAACCAAACTAACCAACTCCCTAATTGGTTTTTCGATAAATTGTTCCCGAGCTCCTCTAGAACTGACTAGGCATGCGCAGTTGTTAAATCCCCCAAGAAATTAATAACTGAGGATTGGGTTGACTACCTCCCAGCAAGTAAAAACGAATGAATTCATGCCCCTGGTAATAACAACAATTTTTGAAATTTTTCTCAGGTCATTTCCATCCTTTATTTTGGTTTCCGAGATTCAGATCAAAAATGTTTTTAAAATTATTTCAGAATGATTCACTTCTAACATTATTGCTACATTGATTAGATAAATATATTCTGGCCGGTCTGAGAATTCCCTCTAGAATTATGAAGTCCAAAAGATGTTCCCTGAAAGCCACCACAGGCCTATCTATCACTTTGGTTCTATTAAAAGGTGAAATTCGTCCAGAAATCTTTACCGCCCTTTATACCGTAATCATTAGAACTATACTTTCACCAAGATTTAAGAATTTTAAATTTCTATAATTTTTAAATTTTTTCTCAATGTACTTCCACTCCCCCTAATATATCGATTGGATTCAGATTTTCAAACATTCACTCCTCTTATTATTGAATAATAATAACGCGAATTTCCCACCATTCTAAAAATATAAGCCAAAATTAATGTCTAATGGGTATTTTATTAAAATTTTTAATACATAGTGGATCAGAATGTATGTGACGTATAGTAGATAGTTAAATTTTCAATATTCATTAATAGTCAAAAAAATTTAATTGAGGTGACACCGCAGGAGGAAAAAACAATGCAGTAATTTCTATTTGAGTTTAATGCCCTGATATTCCGAAGGCACTTTGGCACTTCATCCCTTCAGAGGTTTACGTTTACTTATTACACTCATCACAGTCAAGGATTTTTTGAATCCGATACATCAATACTATTCCTGAAAAAAATGTATTTTATTTTATTAATAATTCATATAATAGACCAGGGACGTAGCTAATAAATTTAAAAAATCTCAACATCAAATTTTTTTTTGCGTTCATAAAACTTTTCTCTACTACTATATATTCCAAGTAAGAGAAAGTAAAAACAAAAAATTACAATTTAGATTTTGTATTGTTTGAGAATTTCAGATATGCAACAAAATTTATTATTGGATGCCAACCAAATATTCCAATGAAATGGTCTAATTGAATTAGATAGGAAAAACGTTAATTAAGCATTCTTTGATCTATTGCTAATATTCATTCGAATTAATTCGATTCATTAATTTATACTCTTTGAATAAAAGGAAAATTCGCCTATGCAAATTCCTCTCCCATTGCTGATTCCAATGATATAATCGTGATTTTAATTAAAAAGAGGAGAGAGAGAGAGAGAGAGTGGGTTGTTTATACATACTTTAATAATTAGCCAGCGAGAGCTTGCAAAATCTCCTCCTACTCCATCTCTTGTTTTGTTTAATAAAATATTAGTGAAATTTGAAATTTATAAATTATATTTACTTTTTAAAAATTATTAATATTACCTAATGAGAAAATTAAGGGCCCTCTGCTTTAAATATTAGCAAACACACCAAAAATGATTGAATCTAAAGTTTCTTGGCTGCTTTGTACTTGTTATTCATTAATTAGTTATGTAATATTTTGGTCCCTTTGGGACAGCAAGAGGCCCAGATATTTAAAGGGGGGAGGGCGGACCAGATCTCCATTTACAACTTTTATTTAAAGGGTGATTATTTTTATTAAAAAAATAAAGAATATTTTAGGTTTAATTTTAGAGTATTTTGTAATTGACTACATCTACTAACGGCATTAAGGGATCAATAGTCTTGAAATATTTGACACCTATCCTATTCTCTTTCGGCATTAAAACCATTTAGACATTAATTGATTGATTTAGATTGTATTTGACTATACCGTTATATTTAAATTAGTGGCTATTTATTTTAAATAAAAATTATCGGTTAGAACGTTAAGTGAACCATTAATCGTTGGATTTGGAAACAAGAGAATTGTCACTACTCCAAATGTTTGGGGCTAGTTTAGAGAATTTTTGAATTTAATTTAGGAAAGCCTAGGTTTCAGAAAAATAAATTTAGTATTTTTTATCCTGCTCATTGAATAATAATTTCCCACTTAAAAACAGGTAATAAATCCACAAAAAATAAATAAATAAAATAAAATAAATTTTTAAATTATTCTCTTAATCTAAGGCTGATAGATAGAAGTAGTATTTGTTTACGATTAAATTCCATTTAATAAAACTCCAGTACTAGGGTTTCAGCGACTCGAAGTTATATTAAAAAAACTACCGTATAAGAATATGTAATTAAAAATATTTATAATAAGAATTTTATCTTTAAATCTAGAAAATAATTTAAAAACAGATTCCTTTATTTACTCTAAGAAGTTTTTTATATGTATAGGTTTATGATATAGAGGGTGGCCCAAAAGTCAGTTTATGAATATAATGTTTCAATATATTTAATAATATTGCTATTTAAAATTCTTACTACTTTTTAATATAGATATTTTAGATCCAGAGCAGATCTCGACCTCCAAAATATCGCGAAATAATTTCGCGATCCCTCAAAAAAAAAAAATAAAAAGACCATCAAGTGAGCTCAATTTGTATTTTCTCTATTATTAAATAGATCATAATTTCTCTCCTGATTAAGGAGCACTGATCTAGAAGGCTGTGGTCACGCTGTTAAATTTCTTCATATTTTTATACTAATACATGTTGATCTTTGTTATTTTAAATGCAATTCGGCAAACGAACTTTTTGATCCTCCTGTATGTATCATATTATATCCTATACAAGTTACATAATAGTAGAGGATAAGTGAACAGGGTGTACTGACTGAGAGTTGTTTAAGTTTTAATTAATAAATTAACAAAAAGTAACGAAATAATAATAAAAATAAAATTTTTGCTTTTTTTTCGGGCTCTCTTTTGTGTCATTATTTAGTAAAACGTTCCTTTATATTCTCTTATTAATAAAGAAAATTCTCTAATAGATATGGGAAAGTAGGCACTCAACTTTGGATCAATAATAATAAAATAACCATCGTTATCAAATACCAACTTTATTATTTATTTAATACTCTTTTAACATTAATGGATTATCCATATTTAAAATATAAATGTATAATTAAAATAAAAGTATTTTTTCATTAAGAATTGTTATCAAAAATCAGTTAGGTGAGTAACTGGGTTGGGAGGGGATATTTTTAAAAATATCTGATTTCGAGTGTTGATCAATATCGCCGAATGACCCTTCTGAATTCAGTGACAAATGACAAAAATATAGAGCTCACAGTATAAGTGCTTTAATCAAAAGATCGATTGATATAATTATATCAAATTCCCCTCAAATAAAATAATTTTGTTTGGCATGCACTCGCTCCCTATAGAGTCTACCTATATATCAAAAAGGATGGATCGCTTATTTGTAGTCTCTATTATGGAAATCACAAATGCTAAAATTCACATATTAAATTACTTAATTTTAGAAAATTTTAATTTTTTACTTTTTAGTCACCTATGGATCATAAACCGATTAACTTTGGACAGACATTTTACAGTCTAATTCTCTCTCTCTCTCTCTGTGTGTGTGTGTCAACAAGATTTCTCAAAAATATCTCAAAAACGAAAAAACTACGAGATTGAAATTTTATTTTTATCCTTGTTGCTTGCACTCCGAAGCTTTTGAATAAAATCGTTCAAATATGGTACTTTACTGAATTTTTTAGTTCTTTTCAATTTACTAAAAATTCGCTTTAACGATTTTGATAAAAATTCATAAATCAATTATGTATTAGGTGATCTTTGAAATGCATTAACCCCAAAATTGTATGGGCTCCACTTTACGTTATTTATTTATATGAATTGGATACTAATTGATATAAATAATGCCTGAATACATTTATTGTAAATAATATAATATCGTTTAAAGTCTATATGGCCTCAAATGCCGGAGAGAAAAATTTAATTTTTTTTTTTTATAATTTCAATAATTGATTAATACACACAAACGAAAATATTTAAGCATAAAAACTAAATATAATTATATACCAGCCTGACGCAAAAAATCTATTATGCCAGCATATAAAATAATTTTCCTTAACTTAAGTAAGAAAAAGTTGTGTGAGGTACGGCCGTCACATATATTCATATATTTATCATTCATACGACACTATTTTGAAATTTACCGAGGGGTGGGTATAAAGCCTGTAGTATTCTTCTACAAATTGTTGTGGGAAGGTCACAAAATCCCAGAGAGAAGCACATACTAATCCTATCTGACATGTATATCTAATAATCCACATGCTAATGGCACCAAAAAGCTGATGAGTCGATTAATCAGTCATTTGGACTCATTTTTATTTACTCTTTGATTCAACTGACTCCATTCAGAGTTTTTTCCAATCGAAATTTTTAGCTTTTTTTTTTTTTTACTTTTTTCTTAGAATTTTTCCAATCATCCATATTCCTATAATTGGGCCTTAAATCAGAATTATATTCTATTTTTTCTATATTTTTAAATAATCTTATTTAGGAAGACTAATCGATTCTTAGACGTAAAGAAAAAGCTGGTTATTCTACTAATTGATAAATAATACATTTTATCAATTAAAAACCGGCAATTATAATATTTTTTTAAAATTTTTTGATAGGCCTATGTGATAATTTTTCTAAATTCTAGAGTTAGGTGACAATTAGTCTGTGATGTTCACGCCATTTTATTTTGCAAGTCCTCCGTTTTATTCATTCTTAAACGAGACTCTTTTATGGCGGTTTTTTTACATACAAGAATTATAGATATTAGTTGATGTTTTTTGACACCGTAGATGACCATCTCCCTATTTAATTTCTACAGAGCTCTTCTAGAAGAGCGTAGATGTTAAATATTCCAAGAAATTAAAAACTGAACCTGCACGGTCCGTTCTAGAAGAACTCTGCAGAAATTAATGTTCAATTGGTATAATGAGCTTTTTTTTTTCTTGTTTTTTATTTAAAAAAATATATCTCATATTTTTCAATCCATCACAGCATTATTTATAAATTTTTATTTGAACGTTCCCCCACTCTCCTTGAACCACACTAAAAAGATGTGAATCAAATCTCAAGGGATCTATAATTTCGGATTTTTATTTATTTATTATCTATCATATTAATAAATCCGTGTTTCACTTGACTTAATGTTCTTTGATATTTCTAGTGTTATAAAAAAAGATCCTAAAATGACGAAGTGCACAATTTCCACCCTTTCATCTTTTTTTTCTGATCCTCCCCTCTTCAACCAAACACCTGTAAGAGTTTATCCCCACACTTGAACAGCGCAATTATCTTACTGTCATTTCCAATGGATTAAATGAACGTACATTTGAATTGTTTCCATATTTCATTTGCAATATTGTTAATAAATTTCCAATTGCCTATTTCTATTTATCGCCACGATAGGAGAGAGAGAGAGAGAGAGAGAGAGAAGGGGGACTGGTGGCTTTGAAAGGCCCCCACTTGCTAATGATCCCACCCTTTTTCCCTGTCCTCCCAATTACAAGTTAAATCCATTTATAGACATTATTATTTAGCGTCGGTGGGGTAGTTTTATTAGCCACCCCCATCACCCTCGGGCCCAGCAAACCCCCCTCCACTCAGCCAAGACGTTATAGCCCAACAACGAAAGGCCATTTACAAATCGGAGATGGAAAGAGAGGCAAGTCGAGTTAAGGACCTCGATCTATGGAGAAAGAGAAATCAATTTCAAGTTGGGGCTCTGTGATTTCCTTAGTGTGGGGTCCACGCTGCTGCTTGGCCAACTTTAAAATTAATTTAATTCCCTCCCCCAACTTTCCATTTCTCTTCTATTAACGTTAGATAAATGGATTCGGCTCGAGGAGGGCCCCCTTTCTTTTAACAAAAGAATATTATAGCAGGTGGCATTTTATAGCATACATAGCCATGGGAAATACTGTAACCAGAAAAAATATATATTTATAAAAATTTCCTTCATTGAAATTTGTGATTTTTTTTCTTATTTATTATTTTTTACTTTGCCACACTATTATATATAATAAATAGGGGAAAGTATTATGATCATAATAAAATTTGACCCCCCAAATTAAAAAAAATATCTTTACGTTTCAAGTCAAAATGGCCACAAAAGTTCAAAAAGAAATCTTAATGTTCGTGTGTGTATGTGGAGCTTTTATTTTGACTACTACTAAAAGTATGAAATATTTTTATCTTGTTATATGATATTCTTGGCTTCTCTTTTCTTTTTTGTAAAAAAAAATTTGTATTTATTGCTTTGTTTTAACAAAGACTTCTTCATACTATCTTCATATAGGTGATTATTATATTAATTATTATTTAAGTACATTTATAGTACTCTAATTTCATAAATTTTGCCACATTTCATTTTTGTAGAAATGCAATTATAAAATTTGATGATATGATTTCGTTTTCTGTTCGGGGATTTCTCTAATTCTCAAATCGTATTAGAGTGAAAGCGTGTTATAGAAGTGCCGTGTTGTACGGGGGTTACCTGTAATTTATTTTTATTTATGGCACTCATAAAGTGAGGCAATTAAATTATTCCTCCATATATATAAAAATTCCTGTTCTAGATTTAAACTTATAAAGTCCCAGGGAGTAGCTAAAGGAAAAATGGGAAATAGGACTTATTTTTACTAACAAAAATAGGACAAACAAATGAAAAATTCTTGTAATTTTGGCCTACGGCTTTCCTTAGGATGAGCTAAAATCTTTAAAAAAAACTTCATTTCTTTTTATCTTTCTCAACAAATATATTTTATGTAGCCTCTAGCTTAATTATTTTCTGAATATCATTGATTTTATTTTTTTTTTTAGGTTCCTATATAAATGTTTACCTGATTGGAGTTGAAATTTCATTCTTGAAAAACTCCAATTATTTTTCCATAGGAATCCATTCAATTGAAAAGTAAACTTTGTTTTAACAATTTTTATGTGATTATTTATTTGTTAAATTTGGTTCGTTTGCTTCTCTTTCTCTCTCTCTCTCTCTCTCTGGCCATCTCATCCTCCTCTCCTCCCTTTTTTTATTTTACCATTGAGTAATCGAAAGGTATTTTTGCTTGCAAACAAAACGTATCACTAACTTTATCCAATTGGTTTGATAAAAATGTTTAATTCTCTTTTATTTCCTCCTGACAACGCACACACAAACACATTCACTAATACATGCATAAAAGCGTAGACAAAAAAAGTTTTAAAATTAAAATTGTTCGCGAAAGCTAGTTTTTCCTTCTCTCTCTCTCTCTTTCTCTTTTTTTTCCTTCACATTTTAAATTTGTCTACTCACTTAGGATTTAAAAATTTAGATAGATTTAAAACAATTGTAGCAAATGAAATATTTTTGTTCTCCTTACAATGAAAAATCATTAATATCATATATATTTCTGTTGTCATCTTTTTTTCTCCACTAATACATTGCGTACAGTTTGGTATAAGGCAACACTTTACGTATTTAAAACATATTGTTTGTTTAAAATTTAAGTTAAAAAATATTAAAATATATATTATTTCTGATGTCAGGCATATGCTTAATATCTGAAATGATGGAAGGTTGAATGTGTGAAAATTTCACACGGGTCGTTATTATTATTCTATTTATTTATGACTAAATAACTGGAATAAACATAAGTTTCTTTCTTGTATGTGCTGTCCTTTTTCTACTTATGTGTGGGCGTTTTCTTGGTCTTCCTCTTCCTCCTTTTCTTAATTTTTCAAAATAATAAATAATAAAAAGATTCAAATAATTATAAATAAATAACCTTGAAATAAATTTTAGTTTTTATTTAAATTTTTTGTAACAAAGCCACTTCTTACAAAATTACATTTTTTTTATAACAGATATTAAAGTAATAACAATTAATAAATAATTTGATTAGGCTGGAGTATTTTGCTGGGATTTGATAGAAAAATGCAGTCTTTTTATTAAAATATTTTACTATTGAATATCGACGTTTCGACAGCGATTCTTTCATCATCAGGTCTTTTTCAGACTCACTTTACAATCTTGCTGACAAAAAAGTTCGATTGCATTGCTTGTTAAGCGAAATCATGACTATAATAACCAAAATGGTGTAGAGGTAGAAGTACCAAAGGTCATCCCACCCTGAGTGACAAAAATTTATTTAAATTATATTGGCTACCAATTAATTTAAATAAATATGGACGGAGTCTAAATGGTCTTAGATAGCGAAAAGACTAAAAAAAATTTTATTTTATACAATTTTATTGTTGGAACCCACCACTATATGGATATAAAATTTTTTTTAACATATAAATCTGAAAAATCAATGAAACTGAATGATTCCAGTTCATCGATAGAGTTTATAAATAATTTAGAAAATAAAAGAACGCAACCCTCTTCATTTTAAATTAATTTAAATGTATAGTAAAATTATTCCCCATTTCTTTTATCTGGAATTTTATAATTTTGAAAATAATATAACAAATTCAGTCGCACATCCTCAGAAAAATATTTGGCTTCTTTATTATCTTGGAGAACCTTTGGATTTATTTAGTATTATAGTTATATATAAAAAATTAATTATTCTGAAAAATTTAATACCAAGAAAATTCTCATAAAATAGACTTGTATTTTGATATTTCGAAATTAATGATTTAGAAAAAAAAAAGAGAGGAATTCCTGTTCAGAGATCCAAAATAATATCCTCTTCACTCTTGTTTAATTGTTTGCATTAGGTGAAGAATTTACTATATATTCCTATATAATTAAAATTCATATTTCCTCCAAAAAAAAAAATTCCTTTATTTTATTTTTAATTACCTTTTATTTTTTTATTTTATTTGTATAATCGGGTGCATAATAAAATTTCAAAAGTATTTCTCTAAGGTTCGTGTAAGATAAAAAAAAGCAATTAAATAAGCAGAAATTAAAAAAAAAATGCATTCTTTCTACTCATCAAGAATTTTGTATAAACTTACTACTGATTTTTAATAAACAGAAAGTCCTTTGAAAAAAAAAAAAAATTATTCACAGAGAAAGATGGACCATTTTGTGAGACCCATTTTTTTTATTTAGAATTAAGGGACCTCATTTCCGTTGAAATCCTGACATCGATTTTTTTAATGGTTTCAATACTTTCTCAATATATATTACATATATAGATAAGAGAAAGTAATTTTTTTGTCTTCGGCATCTGAGACCAATAGCCTCTTAAATGATATATTTATTACAATTTTTTAATAGATTATCCAGACATATTTATTTAAACCACTTGGTATCCAATGGATTTAAATACATTTCCATCTGACTGCCCGGGACCCGAACCCACAACCCTTAGCTTTAAGGTTATCAATATTGACTCTGTCAATATCTTTAACCTCTCTGCCACGGGAGGATTATGTTTCACGATAATAAATGTCAACGATTAAAATGCATTCTTGCACATGGTATGCATTTTGTTTAATTAAAGGCAAAATAAAATGCATTGACCTAAGAGATATTTTTAAAAAGCCCGTCAGCCAGTTATTTTGATAGTCAATAAAATTTTGATGGCAAATTGTGACCTTGAAGATTAAATAAAAGTACAATTGTTTTAGATCAATCCTTCTGCACATTCATATAGCATTTTAGTTCGCTTCCCAAAGGAGGTCATGATTTTCAATAGAAACATCTATTTGAAAATTAAAATAATTTTTCTTCATTATCTGCCTACCATTTCGATTTTTTCATGGATTTTCCTAATTTTTATGAAATTTTTTAATTCTTTAAAATTGAAGTGCCTCCTCCCCCGAACGCAACTAATTTTTTAACATTTAATTTCTCTTAATTAAATTATTTAATCGGATACTGTTTTACAAACAATATATTATAGGAGGAGAGAGAAAGAGAGAGAGAGAGATAACTGCTAAAAATAATTATTTAAATCAAATGAACGTTTATTTTATTATGAATATAAATATTTGTTTGATGTTAACTAATCCGCCTTGTTCAAATAAACAATTATTTATTCAATTAATTGTTCTCTCTGTAATTAAATGAACTATAAACAGATATTTATCGACCTAATATTATAATATGAAATAGGGGAGACTTTGTTAAATTTTTTAAATAAAAATTTGTTTTTCCCGTAACTGAGTTTTTCATTAAATAATAAAATTTAATTAAAAATAATTTTTTATTGAGAGTTTTTAATTTTTTTTCGATATGTACTTTAATCCATCAAATTCATTTATTTTAAAAGAAATTACTACAAATGCTCAGATTTTTTTCCGACTTACTCAGAGGAGATCCCTACCAACCTTACAATTCCTTAGTTGCGTCAAAAACATCTAACCACTTTACTTTTACTTATCTAAGGTAATAAAAATAATGCATTTGATTCAAAATTTCGAAATCGAGATAATTCATTAATAATGTAATTATTTTTAGTAAATGATCTCTCTCTCTCTCTCTCTCTCTCTGTGTGTGTGTGTGTCTTTTCAAAATTTCAACTAAACTACTAATTCTATTATGAAATTTTCAATATAAACTTAGGCTAATTGGGTATGTGACATCAAGGTTTTAACTAAAATCGGTCAACCGGAAGTAACACTCTAATTAACATTTTTTGAAGTTTTTTAAAATAAAATAAATTTATTTTTTCAATTATTTAGTATATCAATTATCTATATAATTAGAGATATAAATTGTATATTTCGGTTTTAATCTGTAAAGCTCTAAAAGAGTACTTTACTCTTTCACCTTTGCGGAATTTTCGCTTTAAGTTTCTCGTAATTTTATCAAATCAAATTTTTATTTATTACAACCAATATGTAGTAATTTATGATCATCCTAACCTTTTATTCAATATTAAACTTGAAAATGATTAAAAACTCATCTAGAATTGGAATTGTAATACGATATCTCTCTTCTAATTTTACCAAATATTTCAATTCAAAATTTATTTGCCTTTGTATGAATTGCAGCATTTTTATTTTTTTGAGTTGTAAATAGCATTTCAATCTATTTTCACAATGATAATAGATCATTATCTCTTTTTACCTTCTCTTATTTTCTTATGAATTATATTGTAAGAAAGTATTGCGATCGCAAAAAAATCGATGTCGAGATTTCAACGAAAAAACACGTTTTGAGATTCCCTGAATCGAAAAAACTGGGTCACGCAAAATGGTCTGTCTATGAGATCTCAAAAATGACAAAATCTGAAACTTTATATTTCAACTAAGGACACTCGTCGCATGCGCTTCGAAACTTTTTAATAAAACCGGCCAAAGAATACTAGTAGTTTACTACTTTACCTTTTAGTTTTTTTCATTTTCTAAAAATTCGCACGTTAAAATTCATAAAACAATTATTTTTTTTTAGATGTTCTTTGAAATGTACTAACCCTTACCCCCCCCCCCCCTCCCACAAATTATTTGGGGCCCACTTTTTTACTCTTGTACGTTTAGCCGAAGTTTGCAGCGCCAAATGTCGTACTTCTTACTCAACTGACTGTCCAGTTAGCACCTGTCGACACTTTTTGCATATGCCTGCTCTCATTCAAATCTTGGTTGGTTTGAACCCCCTTAAGTTCCATACCCATTTTTTTTTTATTTATTTATTTAGGTTTGACTGCGTAGTCATACCTTTAAAATTTTACAAATACAGCATTAAAATTGAAACTATATAGAAGAATAATTGGTATATACATATAAAACAATAAAATATAAGATGTATATATTAAAAATAATAAGATATACATATTTATACTCATTTAAAATAAATAAGTTCCCATGTTGAACTCGATTTAAAATCTCTTTTAAATCTTTGAATTTGTGTGATATTTTAATGATACAGAAAATGCACTCTAACTAGACATTTGACGATATCACTAATTTTTGTTTCCTTTTCTTTAGTCACTTAAAATTGCAAATGAATTTAAAGAGCAAATATTTTTATTTGAAATAATAAAAAAAAAAAATAAATTAATGGAAACAAACAAAAAAATAAAAATGAACAAGATTCTCTTTTGTCTCTGATTTTAAATTTATTTTACCAAATCGCGATGTTTTTTAATCGCCAACATCTGGTGAGTAAATAACGCGTGGATACAACAATTTATTCGAAATTACCCTGAAGGAATTGCAACAGGCTATTAATTTAACTTGATAAGCTGGTCCCGGGGATGTGAGGCTTAGTCAGGCAATTTTGGATTCAATTATTTTAAATGAAACACACTCACACACACACGCACGCACACATACACATTTGCATTAAACACTTAGACAGATACATGCAAAATGGATATAGTCCTCTCTCTCTCTCTCTCTCCTACTCTATATAAACTCTATACAATGAATCTATAGCAGAATATCCGATGCAATTTCCTTATGCAGTTTCAACTCAGAGAGGATATTTTGGTTTCTATTAAAGGCCCATATTGGAAATTTACTATCTCATCTTTCTTCTATATATTTATTTTTTTAATCAAATTTTAAAAAATTTACTAATTATTGGCCTATCAAATTTAGGTAAATTTCAAACAAGCTGGCTCAGAATCTGTCAGCTTCTGACTTTCTAATTAATAATCTTGAATTGGCTTGGCTGCTATACACTACCCCACCTCCTCCCCTCTCTCTGCTTAACCCAAGATGGGACTGGGTTGGGGGATTTGCATACAGATGGTTCTCGTTCGTCGGGGGACCTTTTCAATTAGCCAGTAAAGCAGAACCCATCACTAGACCACTTCCTGAATCTGTCACAAAAATTATAATTATTATTATTATTATTATTATTATTAATCAGCACTTTTGAATTCTTGTCAGTAACTAAACTTAAAAAAAAATCTAATTTCTTAGTTAATTTTAATAAAATTTTCTCTGCGAGAACGTGGGCCTCCCTCCTCCCTCTTCTCTTCATGACTTAGAAGAAAATGGCACAACTCGAGTTTTTTTTACTTTTCGTAAATTCTAAATGTATTATAATTTAATATATAACACACTCTTTAGGAAGAGCTTAGCATTTTCACTTGCTATACAAAAACGAAGTATGTACTTTAATTGGTATAAAAGAGAATAATATTTAATTAAATAATTAGTCATTTACAATTATTATTTTTTTAACCTCTTCGGATTACTAGGCCATTTAGCTTTTTAATTTATGATACTTATTATTTTCATAGAACTGCCTGGGATCTGAACCCAGATTGGCTTTTATCAGCTACCTCTCAGGCTCGAGGCGAGGACCAGTTAAAATTTAATAAAATTTTCTCTAAAGAAATACTTTTTAAATAGTCTTTCTTTTCTCTCAAGCCATATATAACTGACCCCAGTGAGGATGCGCAATTGCCTTCTTTTACATGCATACTAGTCTAAAACAATTTCAATTTCGGGTATAATTAAGGAATCGTGAAAATAAAACCAGTTTCTTTATTCCAAGTGCCACTCACTTCTCTTTCTTGGCAAATATTTTGGCCCACCTGGCATTGGGCCATAATATTCTCACTCTCCCTTTGTGATTTATTCTCGCATTGCCTTTGTGATTTTATTATGGACCTGAGTTTGACCAGGTGATAAACATTGCTTGGCGAGGCCATCCATCAAATAGTAGCAGCAAGTAGCAAGCACAGTGTGACGTAAGCAAGATAACAAGGACACTTGGGTGGATGCTCCTCGTCCGTTCAAGCAATTTTTATCATCGCATCACATTCATGTTTATAAAATCATAATAGGGCACTGTGGATGTGATGATCCAAGCCAAAATATCTGCCAAAAAGGTGCGGAGAGTGGCACCTGAAGGAAAAAAACCGATATTATTTCTCCGAATTTATTTGCATGACTTATTATTATTATTCATTTCATTTTCTATTAGTTTATAGCCTATTCTTATGATATATATTTTTTTAAATTAGAAGAAAATTAATTTTATCGTAATTTCGTCGTAATTTTTAAAGGTACGTATTCATAAAAAAAAAAGAGAGAAGAAAACTTTTTAATGAAATTTAAACTTTTTTTTGACGAATATAATGCTTTCCTTATTACAAATTTAATGAGAAAGTCGAAATGAAATTAAAAACGTAACATTGTGATAATCTAATTTAGATTTTTCTATGGTCCTACTTGATATGGGACCGTATCAGCTAGTAAAAATCAAATTAATGCTTTAATATAATAATTCATTTTTCAAACCATACAGTAAAGGGAAATTAATGATTTTTTTCGCTTTGAATTAAAAGGTTTTATCAGCAAGCCTGATCGGCATAGCACGCGCCCTTAAATCGCTTTGTAATTATATTACAAAGGCAGCTTGGAAATGAAGTTAAATGAAGCTTCAATATTGAAAATGTTTGCATTTCGAATATATAATTATCCGATTTTGAGGTCACGCAGTAGTGACTGCACACAGAAGTTGCTAAGGCAAACAAAAATCCTCTCCCTTTTCATTTCTTTCCTTTTTTTTACCCTCGTGCCGCCGTTTTTTTAACGACCTTGACATAGACAGTTTAATAAAAAAATCTCATATTGCCAACATGATATTATTAAAGTCGCTTATAAAAAGCATCAATAAAAATATAGCGTTTGACATTATGTATTGAACATATGCGGCGAAACTTAAAATAAGCAGGGGGAGGAAAAAAATCAATTGGGAAATTTTCTCTTAAGTACCTCTCGTTAACCAAAGGAGTGGAGGGGGAATGTTCAATCATCGATTCCTCAAATTTTTGTATTGTGGTTTATATTTTTTTAAATTCTGTTTACAAGTTTAATTTAGCTACAATTTTTTAGCTGAATATTTTATTTTATTATTTATTATGTTTGCTCAAGTAATTTAAACCAAAGCGTAAATTATAATTTGATAAAATAAACAACCCCCACCCCCACTAAATTGAATGAAATAAGGAAAATATTTTGAAAAAATTTCAAAAATAAAAATATGATAATTAAAAAAAAATTTACTCCTCTCAAGATAAAATCTGGCCTCGCTATTTCCAAGACTGAACTTAAATATCCGCGATCTTGGTATCTGTTTCTTTATTTCTTATACCTTATTTATTTATTTTTTAAATCACGTTTCGGCCTCTTAGCACATTTGTAGAAATGCAATTACATAATATTTATTACATTATGCAAGATATTCACTCATTGTCTCATGGATTATTACGACAGAGCCTCAACTCTTCTCCATGGAGGAGAAACTTTTTAACATCATTAAAAAAGCAAATAAGGGGTTTCCAAAATATTTATTTAATTCATTTATTTAAATTCCCCTCGTGGCCCATGCTGGGCTTTGAAGTTTATTACTTCAAGTTAAAAAAAAAAAAAAAAAAAACTAATAAAATTGCAATTATATGCAAGGATTTGGTGAGTTGGAATTTGAAGAGAGCAGACCTGCATTCGATTGAAAGGTTGGCATCCTGCTTACCTAGCTTCATGCTGCCGATTTTATTGAAGTGCTGGGTGTCAGGGTGAGTTTCCAGTTTTAAGTGGAACGTGTTTATGTTTATAGGTTGTTTATGAATAGATCTTTAACAATCTTTTGTAAATAAACTATGTAATTTGTTTTTTAATTTATAGTCTTTTCTGCTGCTTAAGACAATTATATATGTTGAAAAAATGGAATATCGTTGGCTTCCGGCGACCGTTCAACGCTTTTGTTTCTGGGGGGCATCCATATTGTAAAATTTGTGCGATGAGAAAATGGTGTATGAACCTAGTATCAGAATACTTGTTTATTAATAGTTAGTAAATTTTTTTTTAAAGAAATTCATCACGATTTTTTATTTCTTTTTTAAATTCCTCTCACTTGTTTATTTTAAATTCCCTAGATTTAATTATTGTTCACCAAAAGCATAACTTAATTTCTTAACGAGTTGAATTGTTAATGTTAAATCCGTTCTATTATTTTTTTCTCAAGTATCAATTACTTCCCTAATTCGCCTCCAGGATCTGCATCTTTTTTGATTAATAAAATAAGATCTATTGTGCATCCTCCTTCCCTATATACTTTGTGATTGTCTACATAAATTTAATAATAAAAAAAGAAAATAAATAAAGAATTCAAGAGACAAATATTTATTGAAAAAACTTGCTTTTTCTATCTATCAAGTTTCTGAAAAGATTAATTTCAAAGTCAAGATGAGATAGATGACCAGTAGAGGATAACAAATGACAATGGAAACAACAACAACAACAACAACAACAACAACAAAAAAAATAATATGATTTCCAAATTAAAGGCAAAGCATGAACTCTGTGAGTGAACGTGTTGTTGCTTTATTGAAAGCCCAAGATTAACTCTTTAGAGTCCTATCGGTCCCATCTATCTTTTTAATGCCTCAAGTGTCGTTTACTCTATTGTTGATTCACTTTTGGAGATAAAAAAAAAAGCAATCCAATTTTATTTTTTTATTGCCAAGTGTTTAGTTGATTAGTGACTAGTGATTTTTGAGTTTCATCTCAAATAGTTTCATTATAAAAATATAAATTTATTTTTTTATTTCAATCAGGAAACGAAAGAGATCTTTTTTCGCCATTTAGACTCCTTCTTTATTTATTTATTATAATTGGTAGCCAATATAATAAAATTATAAATAAATTTTTTCACTTTGGATGGGAAGCGAACCTGGTGAGGCGAGACCTCTACGTCTGATCCAAGGGAGAAGGGCTAAAGAGATCTTAAAATCAAGGGGTGCGCGTTTGGACCCCAGGTAGGCCGATGAAAATTTATTTCAAACAATCAATTTAAATTAATATGTCTACATAATTTTGTTTCGAATTTGCGAATTTTCTTTTGAGGATCCAGCGAGATATACGACTTATAAAATTATCCCTCAAACATGTATAGCCCTAGTTATTGTAAAAAAAAAAAAAATAAAATAAGGATAGGGTCTATATAATAAAAAATAAAAAACATTAGTTATTATTATAATCACTTCCAATTTAAATAATATAAATAAAATAACGAAAAAAAAATCCTTTTCTTTTGAGTATATTTAAATATATAGATTGTTAGAGTATCTTCTTGTTTGTGGTTGTGGCCTAATAAATAAGTGGTTATTAACAAACAGTTGTTGTAAAATGAATGTATTGATCTTTATAATAATTAGACGTGTTCTTTTTTTTTTAAATTCTCTTAAAGGATCTATAATTTTTGACCGTTTGAGTCACTCTTTCTTTTTTCTTTATTTCCTGATGGTCTGGAATTTTATATTAATACATTGACAAGCCATTGGGATTCTAAATTTGAATTATAAATGGAATTTTAATTTGTTTGAATATATAAAAGAAAAATAATTTATAGATTGTGAGTAATTTATTAATGTTCAGACACCTCGGAAGACAAACTCAGGATTTCCAACCTTTGGGGTGTTATTCACTTACATCAGAATCCCAGATAGCCTGATTAAAGTTATTCCGTGGATGTACAATTTTTTTAGGACTTTCGGCATCTGAGGTCCATTCTTTATTATTTTTATTTGGTAGATAATGTAATAGAATAAGTTTTTATCGCTCAGGACGGGTTGCGAACCACTGACCTTTGGTACTTGAGGCGTGACTTATACCCCTGAACCAAGGGACAGGGCAGCAAAAATTCTATACCCCACAACGCCACTTAGAGAGACAACATCTGGGCTGTCATCATCAGCGTGGAAAAGGAGCCCAATCTGGTCTTGAATAATTTCGGAAACTTTTTGAAATAGTTATTAGTTTTCTATCTTTCCCATATTAATCAATGTCCTCTATTTCGACTGCGCCAGGATAGCACCAATAAATCGGTCACACTCCATGAATATAAACAAACAGTGACATGGCCACTGTCTATCGGGAAGATTGCAAACTAATAACCATTTTAAATTTAAAATTTCCGAAATTAAAAAAAAAAAAAAAAAATGTAGAGTACACAAAATATTACTCAAAATTTTACTCTTTGATTGAATTCGATGCATACAATAAATTTTGTACCTTTAGGAACAACAAAAAGAAAAAAACGAATAATCCGCCTGACATTTAAAGAGCTCGCTTTTCTGTACAGTTCTAATTTTGTATGTATAATTATTTATACACTGGTTCCAAAATATTTTTCTTATACACCAAATTTAATCCGCTAGATGTTTGAGAATGTCATATAGCGAAATTATGTTTTTCTGACTCAATGAAGTAGGAAACTGATCTCTTGAAATCTCTTAATCCAAATATTAGTGGGTGATAGCATCAACTCATTTATTTGACACTCCCCTGGCGCTTAATAAAAATTATTTTTGATAAAAAATTCCATTCTATTATACAACTTATAATAATAATTTTTTGTATAACAGATACATGCAATGTAATTCAATTGAATGTATCTGATTTACGAATTAACAGCTTATTTTATTATTATATATCACTCTACTATCTTATTTAATAGAATACATAGTCATGAATATGTTAAGATTATTTATGAACCTACAGCTCAACTCTCACCCAACATATGGATAAATAAATTTTATCCGAAACGTCACGTTGTTTCAAGGGACCAGAGAGACTTTATTTGGCTGCCTGCACCTCATTATTAAATACATCCATTAATATTCAAGGTAAAACGTTAATATTAATCGCTTGACGACTAAGACACATCGTTCAAGGGTAAAAAATACGAATGAGCTTCAATAAGGAAGTTCAACCAGGAAAGCAACGTTTCCGACGGCAAGACCCAAATTTTTCTTTCCTTGCTGGACCTCCTTAAGATCATCTGAATCCTTTAAAAGGAATTAAACTGTGTCCTAGAGTTTTAACAAAGAAGCCAAATAAAAAAATATTAGTTTGAAGATTATGTGGATGCAGTCCAAAAATCGCTTTATAAAACTAATCTTGAAGTAACTTATTGAACAGGAGATTGTATAAGAAATATAGTCCACTAATCGCCACTTCAAGATTAGTTTTATTAGTTTTTCATAATCAGGAACTCTAAGCAAATGTTTGCTGTGTGACTTGACAATTTTTTATCTTAAGAAAGGACATGAAACGTCGACCTAAAAGAAACATTTTTACTTTCTCTTACTATATATGAAACATATAGTGAGAAAGCTATTGCTGTTTTAAATGAAACTCCCTATTATTGCACATCGCTTTACTTTCTCTTGCCTGAGAATGTTATGTATGTGCTCTTAGTCACAGCAGATTTTTTGTTTTGTTTTGATTGAATCAACCGCGCGGTTCCTGAAAATTTGCTAAGGAGTATTAAAAGTATTTACAATTTTCTCATCATTCTTTGTAATATTTCCTTTTTTTTTTTATAATTAATTGAATTTCAATAAGTATTTTATTTTCTCTCTCTCTCTCTCTCTGTGTGTGTCTATTTGTCTGTCTGTCTCTCGATCCAATCCACTGAGCCTGAATGAATGAATGAGTAATCGGGGCCTCAATCTTCATATCTTGTTCATCTCTCTCTCTGTACACATTGTATAAACGTACTAGATGTACATGTAAATTTCACAATAATTCAAGTACCGTTTGATTAGGGTATTTAAACAGCAAAGGGATCGCTTATTTCTATTTCCTTCAATCAAACCGATCCATCTTAAACATGGCTTAATGAATTTTCTTATAAAACCGCTCTACTTATTAATTAATTATATTAGATTAATTTAGATCAATAGAACAAAGGGTGTTTGTTGTTGTTATTAATTTCGACGGCACCCTAAATTAATTATAATGTTAAGCAATCTCTCATGCATATTTATTAATATTTAATTCATCTGCTATTAGAATTTTTTAATTTTTTTCGTTTTTCTTGTTTACATTCCAAAGAGACTTGGCATTGTTCTGTTCCAAA
Organism: Anisolabis maritima; assembly: GCA_010014785.2. Classification (NCBI taxonomy): domain Eukaryota; kingdom Metazoa; phylum Arthropoda; class Insecta; order Dermaptera; family Anisolabididae; genus Anisolabis; species Anisolabis maritima. Next base: position 29,046 of record JAAAKE020164013.1, read on the forward strand.
AGCTATGAATAATATAACACTATTAAACATGCTCTGCTCTATCAAAAGAGATTATATCCTCATATAACAATATAATTTTTAAACTTGGAAATTTGAATACGTGTCATTTGAATTCACAATAAATCACACGCCATAAATTAAAATCGTGATGAATTAATAAATAACAATTATCATATCTTATCCTGTAAAAATCACACGAGTTCCGGATCACTCAGTTTCGGTCACTGTGCTTGTCGAGTTGTTAATAATAGAATTTAATTTAATTTAATTAATTAATTTCAGTTTACTTTCCAGTAAAGCTCAGAATTGACAAGTGGATAGTAACTAGAATTCGCCCTAAAAAATTACTGTTATTCCTAACTTAACCAATTATGTAATATATTCCATCTGGAATAGATTTATTTTAACTCCGTACGTGACAAAACAGGTCTTAAAATAAGATCTGCCAATATTTCAAAATATTTCTAAGTAGAGTGGCAAACTATGAGCTCCTATTATATTAAAAAGGTTATGTTTTTTAAAAAAAAGTGACTTTAACGTAGCCATGATGATTAATTAAGTAATAAGTGTTAGTTATAACTGTCAATTAAATAATAATTATTGTCTTTATTGTTTCTCTCAGACAATAGTTTCTCTAGTGACAAACTATTTAAAAATTATTAAGATTTCCAAAATTGGATTTTACATTCCCATACAGAGGATATTTTTAGACTTGGTTAGGATTAATTAATTCATTATGGAAATGCATAATTACCTTGATCATTATAAACGGGGATAAAATGGAAATTTACAAATTTTTTTCATACATTTAATTGTTACTTAAAGTGATAATTATATGAAACTTATTTCACTTTAGAAATTACTTCGGATATTAAATAGTTATAAGTTTAGTAAATTATAATTAAATTATAATGAGGAGTTTCTATGTTATGGAAGAGACGTTAAGAAGTATCTCTATTTAATAATCGTATTTTACAAGAACCCTCCCCCTAGAGATCTTTCCTCCTTAATTTAGGTTGTCCAATTACTTTTGAAAGGGATAGTACCTTTATGAGTATCATTTATCAAGGCAGAGGGGATTTAAATATTACTGATATTTTTCACTCTAATTATTCTCTTCTGAGTT
>JAAAKE020164014.1:0-11851 GCA_010014785.2 Anisolabis maritima
CTCTCTACACTATCATCATCTGAACAAGACGACCTATCACTGGTTCCAACACCTATACTCCTCGTCCCAAATCTAAAATAACTACGCGTTTTAACCATTTTCGCTTAGTAACGCAGAGATATCCTGAAATAAGCTCAAATGTCATCTAATACTTAATTTTCATCGTTAGAGCCGATTTGGAGGAAATGGGAATATATTCAAAAAGTATCGAAAAAAAATAGGGATTGAGCAATTTTATTGAAAACTTTGTTGTAGCTTGCTTGTCATACCTACCCTATTCCTGCCATACCTAGCTTAAATATCTAATTTGAAATTAGAGTTTTTTGTCAAACAGATCATTAAGTGACTCACTTTTTTGAAAATTTCGAAATTAATGTGCATTCTGTTGAAATTTCGATATCGATTTTTTTTTTATTTACAGTCAATTCGGCTGCTAATGCCATTAGACTTTACAAATATAATATAATATATAGGAAAAATCATTTACCGATGGCTGCCGGCTGACGTTCTCCCTCTTGTCCAACGAGGCTTCCTCTCCCGATGTTCTGCCATGCTTAAAAACCACCAACTCACTTCCTTTCGACTTTTGCGATTTTAATACTTTTCTTAATTCTAGTAAAAAAAAAATTGTGAAAATTAACAATTTAAATAAACACCGACTCTCTGACATTTCCGTCCGTAAGTCGATATGGCCGTAAATTGTAAACACTCAAAAAGGAAAAAAAATCTAAAGATCTTTAAACCCTTAATTTCATCCACAACCTTCCTTTTGCCTTTTATCTATCTCTATGAGTTTAAATTCAAACTTTCTTATTATTTAAAAATTTCCATTTACAAACAAATTTTTAATCCATGCGAGTCCGGTCTTAAGTGCCTATGGTCGTAAGTCGGGGAGCTGTATTTACTAATAAGAACCACATGCAAAAAAGGATAACTAATTCTTAATACCAACCAAAAAAAAAATATTTTATTCAGGCCTCTCCCAAACAAGAATCCTAGTGCCTCGCTTCTGGGCATTAGCAGCTAATCATAGACACGACCAAATCCTACTATAGTTTTCAAGTTTTAAAATGGTCATTTGCGATAAATCTTAAAATATTAATTACGTTAAATATTGTTCATCTATAATTAAATCATAGACTAATACTTGGAATACTAATATTAATTTATAGTAATTAATTAGTAATAAATATAATCCAAATAAGGCCAAGCTTATTGTTAATTTATAAATCTGAAAAATAAACGAAATGAAAGCTGTTTATACATTGAATGATAGGGATATGTTTAGAAAAAGTTAGTGGTATTCAATTTCTCTCTCATATAATGGCGACTGCGGGATGGTGTTTTCAGTGGCCTGAGTGTAACGGCAGCATGTCCACCATGAAAATGGATGATCCCTGGTTTAAGTACGGAAGGCATCAAGACACTCACTCAAAACAATCATCTTGCACTTTCTAAAATGAAAGCTGTTTATTTACTCGCTCTTGTTGTTAAGTAACAGTACCAACTTTTTAGAATAATATTTAAAATATTTTCTGAATGAAAATTATCATTTGGAAGTAATTCTCCATGCCAGATCTTTAATTTAAGGCCAATTTCAAATTAATCCATTCATTTAATCATAAATATAGCTTTAAAAAAAGCTTCATATAAATTATTTTAATGTTTATATTTTTTAATTATAAATTATATAATTTACATTTTTTATTTAATATTTATTTTTATATAGTGTTTACCATTTTTTTTTTTACTATTTTCTCTTTTTTTCTTTAAAATGGGGTAGGTGGAAAAATTATATATTAATATATTTTTTGTTGTCCAGACATAAAGAATATAATCCATATGATCATATAGAACCACCTGAAAAACCACTCAAGTATGTCAAATATTATTATTTCTATATTAATTAGTTTTAAGTACAAATACCCACTTATACATATATTGATTGAGAGTGAATGAGTAAAACAAGTTAAAATTATCCAGGACTCGTAATTCTTAAGCTTTACTTAATACTTTTAGAGAAATAAAAAAATTGAGTATTTTTCTCGAATGAGTAATAACCTAATATAATTAATCCGTTTAGACAAATATATCGATGAGACAATGTCCTCAATATATAACAGTTGTTTTTCAGATCTTCATTAATTTTTATCTACTTAGTCATTATGAGAAGCTTTCAGAGAAAATGCGAGGCTCGGCACAATTAATATTTTTGAGGACTTTAAAACTTTCAAAATAAAATCAATGGTATTTAATATTTACTCGATTATAGTTATTTCACAGAAACTTTGAGCACTTAAATACTAGCAAATTCAATTATTATTTTAGAATCTAAAATACGTGCTATCTGGTAACATAGTGAGTACCAAATTGAGCCCCCTAATAATCTGAGGGCCGGGGAAACTGCCTCCCCTAAGATAGACTCTGATTATGATAGCCGGCTCATTAACATATAAGAGTGTTAGTGAATATTTATTTTTAATTTTCAAATTAATTTTTATAATAGTCCTATCCCTTGGTGAATAGGTAGAAGTTTCATTTCACGTACCAGAGGTAAGTGGTTCGTTTCCCGACCTAAACGACAAAAATATATTTATATTATATTGGCAACCAATTTATTTAAATGAAAAAGGACGGAGTCTAAATGGCCTTAGATATAATAGGTAAAAAGGATTAAAAAATTGTTCTTTAAGACAGTATTCCCTTGAGTTAGTAGACTAGCCTTACTCGACCGTTTTTCTCCTGGGCCATATTCATTTGTTAGCTATGACAAATGGGCTGCATCCACAGGTCTAGGGGAGCCTTCCTCCCCTCAACCCCTCCAAAATAAAAAAAAATTACAAAATTCAACAGTTGGTTTCTTAAATTAAAAAATATGTTTATTTCGTGCCGATTTTCCTTTGCTAAGGATAAATTGTTTAATTCACTAAGACAAAAATTGCTTAATTCATGATAAGGCAATTAAACTAATTATGTATATATGTATATTATAATAAAAAAATATTCAGGGAGATCAGGGAGGCAAGCAGGCTGACATGTCACAAAGAAAACATTCAAGCATGTACCTATGCTGTTGTGATGCCCTTATCCAGCCCAAACTAAGAGGTGGAATATTATATATGAACCTGAAATGAAAATTCATCACCTTTCGAGTCCCAATCCAAGACTCGTCACCATTTCTCCACATACCAAGGAACAATAGTCAAAATGCTAGAGCACCAAAGACATCTAAACGGACTCGGAGAATTACCAGAATATGGCATATCTTCATCAATTGGTGTAGCGATCAGCACAGACCTGACACTTCACTTTCTCGATTGTCATTCCCAAGCTGTGAACAGAGAATAAAGATAATATATAAATGATAATAAGATAATGGAAAGATATTTAAAATGTATTTTCTTTGAAAAAACTTTTAAACTACCGATATTTACCCCATTAATTAGTAATGTTTGATTTCAGCAATATCTATATGACAGAGCTGCTGTTGGGAACAAGTTTCCTGGCAATGCCATTTGCGATATCTAGATTAGGATGGATTATTGGAATTATTATTCTCGTTATCGTCTTCGCTTTATGTCTCTCAGCTGCACATATCGTAGTCTGTATTACATACTATCATTACAAATAGATATAGCCTGGAGGGGGAGAAATCCGTTAGCTACCAAATTTTAAAAATGAGGACGCAAAAACCCTTTTATGTCCCCTTCACTCACTTGAGAGGGATTTATGACTTCGTAGACAAGAAAAATAGAGATACTATTCCCTTCGGATTGATCTTACCAGTTAATTATTCGAGCTACTCAAAAACACAAGATGGCAAATTTCATAATATTTTTTTTATAATCTTGTCGAATAGTTAATCAAATAGTAAGAACAATTCGAAGGTAAGGGTATGTCTATTCGTCATTTTAACAGATATAATATTAATAAATATTTGACATGTAAGCCTCCCCCTTCAAAGTTTTAATTGTTAAGCCAAAGTATGATAATGATAAGACATTCTGTTGAAATTTTACTCTTTTTCTTTTTGTTTAGTTTTTTTATGAAAAAAGAATTTGTATCCGACACAAGGTTCCCCAAGTGAAATATGGTGAAGCTTTCAGAATATCTCTTGAAGATGGCCCAAAATATTTAAAATGCTTGAGTCCAATTGCAGAGTAAGTTCAAGTTTTGTTTTTTTGGTTTTATTAACATTATTATATGTATACTTTTAAGGCCCCTAGTGATTGTTGCCACGGTTTTATTACAATTCGGGATCATTGGAATTTTTCATATTTACGCCGGCATTGCTTTAATTTTGGTAAATATGATTAATACATTTATTGTGTTAAATAAAATAGTAATTAGAAGAATAAAAATTAATTTTTAGATGCCCCTTTTGGGAGATAGTCCGCTCTGGCCTTATTTCATCATTGTATTGTCTGCGTTGATGTTAGTCAACCTAATCGTAGAACTGAAGCATACTCTAGCGGCCATTGCAATAATCGGAGTAACCATTTTTGCTTCCTATATAATGTTTCTTTATATGTTATGCGACGAGGACTTGGATAATGTAGCAGCTGCTAAGAGCAACTTCCCGGAAATGGTCGTCAGTAGTGGACTGTTCCTCTATGGTATCCATTCGGTACCAATTGTAAGTTTAAATTCAAATAAAAGTATAAAATTTAAAAATAGGAAAATATAGGATTTAAAAATTCCACAAGACTTGTCTCGTTCACTGAGAGAAACATCGAACCAGACGAAGTGCTATTTCCTTTGAATCCTAAACCAGAAAAGTCCAGTTACCTATTTAACTCTAAACTTAATAAGAAATAATATCCTTATATAAAATTGTTCTGATCATCATTTTGAAGAATCTTGGTTTGAAAAAAATATTTTTCTCTTTTATCCTCTAGGATCTTTTAATCAAGCAGTCATAGAAGGTAAAATAAATTTTTTTTTCTTTTTTAAATAAAAGTTGTTCAATATGCTGAATAGATCAATTGTGTATATGAATATTATTTTGCTGGAGATATTTGGATTGTTTAGGTTTGAACATATTTAAAATAAGAAAGCACGGAAGAGGAGGGGCGGACTCCATTAGACCCACTGGTACTCCCTTGAAGTGAACTACAACTTAGGCCTGATTGGTTGTTAACTTAGGTTCTCGATTAAAAGTTTATATAATTTTATTTTTAATCTGTCAAATCGTTTGACAGTAATCGTGATTACTAACGCATACACACATACACTCATAGAGCTGAGATCAAAACGATTTTTTAGATTAATAAACGAGTCAGGTAGTTGTTGGAAGAAAGAAAAAAAAACGGATCTTCATCATAAAAAACATTTTTCACTTCAATGATTGATCTTAAGAGCCTGAAGATGGTCCAAGCCTAGGGCCGGAATGACGCTCTTGAATTATATTGAGCTGAATTCTCCGTTTTTTATTTTTATTTATTCCTGCAATTGCTTTTTGGATTTAGGGGGACTTGAACTCTGAGAAATCAGTCGAAAAAATTGTGATTACTAGAAGAATTTCTTATATACAAGTATATCCCTCTTTGTATGTTATAGAAAAGAAAATAAAAGATATTAGTATTCCGAATAAACTATTATTTATATATATATATTTAATTTTAAATACATATTAATGGCTGTAGTAGAAGGCAAAGGGCGCTGAGCAGCCAAATAAAAGCCTCTCCATTTCCTTAAAGTCTGAGATGTTTCGGATGTCCATCATCAATCATACGAAAGAAGAGAGTTGTAGCTGTGTAATGAATATAATAGGGGAGAAAGCAGGATCAATTTTTATGAGCACCCAAAGGCTGCATTATTGCTGATCCTGCCTTCTCCCCTATTATATTCATTACACAGCTACAACTCTCTTCTTTCGTATGATTGATGATGGACATCCGAAACATCTCAGACTTTAAGAAAATGGAGAGGCTATATTATCAATTATTTTTTTCCAAAAAATTAATTTAATTTTTATCATTTTTTCGGATCATTTAGACTCCATCCCGGCAGACTTTTTTGAATCAAGAGCTTTACCTAAAATAAACTACAATTTAAGAAATATTGTTGTTGTTCTTCACAAAGATAATATTTCTTGTTAGATTGAAAACTTTTTTCAAATTCTTCATATGACCCTGTCCCTTGATGCAGAAGTAGAGGTCTCGTCTTACGTACCAAAGGTCAGTGGTTCGCTTCCCATCTTGACCGACAAAAATTTACTTAAATTATAGTGGCTACCAATTAATTTAAATAAATAATGAAGGAGTCTCAATAGACTCAGATCCTGAAAAAGACAAAAAAAGTATAAATTTAAATGTCATTTTTTATTTTTATAAACACCCAAATATTGTATATACAATACAAAAAATAATATTAATATACAATAATACAACCTTTCGGTTACAATTTCTGTAAACAGTACATATTTACTTGGTAAAGTGAATTTTTTGTTTTATTAATTAAACTAAATTAAAATAAATATCAAAGATATATTTTATTTATAAAATTTGTTCATATTCTATTGTTTCAAATATATGGTGATATAATTTATATTTAATAGTTTGGAAGTCAATTAGAACATAGAATCACATGATTCATATGTTCTAAAGAACCACTAAAAATAATAATTTATATCACCATATATTTGAAACAATAGAATACATAATCAATAAATATTTACAATAGAGGATTATGTATTCAATCAACTCTCTCCAATAAAAATCACGAATTGAAGAAAAATGAATAAATTGTATCCGAAATATTTCAAGGGGCTAGAAAGGCTTTTATTTGACAATCTCAGCCCATTTATATTTAATTTCTACAAAATCAGAAGAGTAATATATAAAAATGTGTCCAACCGGACTCCTTTAGGGAGTTGTGTATTCCTTTTTCGCGAAGTGTGCCCTTTTTATTAAAAAAAAAACTCCTTTGCATTCTTTTGTTATTCTTATTTATCCTTAAAATATTGTATAAAAATTTTAACAGATATTGTATGCGACCTTATACACGTTCTTGTGCATATGTTTTCTATGATGTAAACAATAAAAAAATGGGGAATCTCCTTAGTCTAGAGTGAAATAAAAGGGTTTCGGCATAGTTTTAGCGCGTTTCTTTGAATGAAAGCGTTATTTACTTACTAAATACTAAATATAATTATTTAAAATATTAGAATTATTATTAATTTTTATATTATTTTTAAAATATATAGTAGAATGGAAGAGATTCAATTTTCTTTTCCAACCCCAATGAAATTCCATCCGTACTCGCTTTATACAAAAAATACTTAGTCAAGTTATATATATAGGAGAGTTTAATAATTTTTTAAATCTTTATTTAAATGTATTATATAAACTATTTGGAAAAATCTTTGGAAGTTAAATAATCATTTTCACGATCTTAATATATATATTTACCTTAAACTCATAAATTGATAAAATTAGCCACTCACGAGAGTCGAACCCAGGTTCTCCAGTGTATATTTTAAAGTAAGCACCTCTTACGAGTTGACTTGAAGAAGGAACGTGTGCCTTATTTTTTCAATTTACAAGATTAAGATAAATATACATATTAAGATCGAAATTGATATTTTCTAATATTTTGGGGAAATTGATAGTTAAATAACCATAAATATTATTATTTACATATCATAAGCTTAGAAGAGGAGATGAGTATCCCGACCTCGCTGGTTGGTTGGTACGGAATCATAAACGTAAGCCACGTGATTGTCATTGCACTTTATTTGATATTCGGAATACTTGGGTATTTCCTCTATGGGGAAGACATTGAGCAACTTTTCACTATGAATAAAAAAAAATCACCCGTAAGTAGTAATTGCGCTTATTGTTTCATTATTATTTCTAATTAATTTACTAATTATTTCTATATTGAAATTAGGAGTATTAATAATAATAAAATTAGTTTACATTTGTATTGTATTTTGATGACGCTCCCCAAGATTATAATGTGAACACAGATAGAGAAAATTTAGTTGAATGATATTTTATGCAATTTTACATTGAGGCATAAATATCACAATTGGGGAGAAGAGCTAATCGGGCATGTAGGATATTAAGAATATAGATTAGTGCAAGTATGAGAACAAAATTATTGCCAAATATTGTGTTCTATCATTAATAATTATAGATTTCGATAAGGCGACAATGTGAGTATATTTATCAAAAAATTATTAAATACCCAGATCTTGTTATCAAACTCCAGTAGTTCTTTAACCCAAGTTTATGTAATATTTAAATTGATTAATCTTCATATTCTCTTCTTTTTATAGAGTTAGTAAAGTTAGTATAATGGTCCATGGGATTTCAATTTTATTTTTGTATCATCTTCAAAGCGAATATATAATAAAATTAGTATGGAAAAATTATTTCCAATTGAAATTTCCTGAAGATACCAAAAAAGAAGTATTGTATATGTATGAAACCACATTTCGGGTATTCATACCAATTTTTGGAAGTAAGTTGCATATTTAATTTATATTATTTATTAATATTTTTAATTTAGGTTAACCTCTAGAGACAAAAAGTTGTAGTTGATTACTATTTTATTTGATCTGTTTTGTGAGTATATTTTACTCGTGGATCAATTGATCTTCTGGTCCTGGTTTCCAACCGGGGATCTCCAGCCTATTCCGATCATCGGTGTGCTTCCTTTGCACTAGACCTGCCACTTGGATTACTATTTCTTCGCGAATAAATATATATAATACTTTTGCTTTATATTTAATTATTCTTCATATAATTAATTTAACATTATTTTAATAGAAAAAGCAGTAATAAAAAAAGCAATAACCCTTGGTTCAGAGGTAGAAGCCTCGTTCCAAGGGTCATTGATTCGTTTCTCTTTCTAAGCGATAAAAGTTATTTAAATTATATTGGCTATCAATTAATTTAAATAAATAGAGACAGAGAATGGCCTCAGAAAAAGATCTTTCTCTATAATCTATATACGATAGATTTTAAATTAACCGTGTGGTTTTCTTTTGGTTTTTACAGTAGTAGTGGTATTATTATCACCGGCTGTCGAGATGATCATGTCTTTTCTGGGAGGTTTTTTGATTGGCCATCTAGGATTGGTCGTTCCAGGAATTATGGCCTTAGCAACAGCTACAGTCGAACCATTCACTATTAATAAATATGGCTTTCTCTATATTGCCTCAGTAGTTTTTTTAATCTGTGGGCTGATCTCGATGATCGCTGGCATATATGGTCCAATTAACGAGGGGATTAGGATTTTTTCGTATGGAAATTATACTTTGGAGTTATTTGATTACAAAATAAAAAGTTATAAATTACATTAAAAAACATTTATTTATTTTATTTTTAATTCAATTAGTTCAATTGTTAGAGTTAGAGATCTCGCTTCCTGCTCTGAGCGACAAAAATTTATATTATATTGGCCACCAATTAATTTATATTAATAAATGGCCTCAGGTGTTTAAATTAAAATTAAAAGGTCTCTTTATATTATTGATTTAATATATTTATTTATATTGTATTATATATTTAAACTCAAATTAAAATTAGGTCCAAAACGGCCAAAATAATTAGTAAATTCACTGGGCCTAAAAAAAAAAAAAATTAGTTTTTTTGTTAATCATTTAGATAACCTAATAATTTTTTTGCACAACTAGATAAATGTAGCAAAATTGGCCGAATTTACCAAGACAACAGGGTCGTAACCAGAATATTTTCTCGGGGGGAGGGGTAAGATTTATAAAGAAAAAATTTAAATCAATATGGATAAAGATCATTAAATATGGTTCCATTAATTTTGAATAAGTTTCATTTGATATTAAATAAAAGTTGTTATTGAATAATATTAAAAAATAATTATGAATAGTGAATAATAGGAGTTTGTTTTGAAAAGTGTCATTGTTTTCAAAACAATGCCCCAAGGGAGTAAGTCAATACATTTAAGATAACTGATTGCGAGATGATTGTTTTGACTGTGCAGGTTTGGTGCTTCCCGAATCAGCGACTATCCACTTTTGAGGAGGATATGTTGGCGTTACAACAAGGCCCCTCGGCCCAGTGAAAACATCATCTCGCGGTCGCCAATATATAAGTGGATTATCCGGGAGGGACCAAACATTCCCAGTCTAAACAATCATCTCGCAATCAGTTATCCTAAATAATTATGAACATTCTAATAATGTAGCTCTAAAATGAATTTTAACAAATAAACATTAATTTTTTTTGATAATTTCTAACAGCGTTTAAAATTTTATTAAACACTATATTTCCCTGTATTTTATATTTTTATTTTTATATACTATATTATTTTTTTTTCATTTGGGGGATTTGAAATTCTAAATCACCCCTTGGCTACAGCCTTTCATGGCAGTTTTAATTATTATAAATAAATTAATTATTTATATTCTATAGACAATTATATAGTATTTCAAAAATTATTGGAAGAACAAAGCAAAAGAAGGAAATTTTGGATCCCATTCAAAACATTGTTATTAAATAACCAGATGCTTATCAAACAATTGATTAGAGCAAAACCTTTAAAAATATTTTCGGCTTTTGCAAATAGAAATATTTGACAACAGTAAAAAATACATAAATTCTCAAAGTACCACGGAATGAAGTAGAAAAAAACATATTTTTCTTTTAAATGAACGAAAAGTTTAATATAATTAAAATATTCAGAAATTCTTTTTTGGGATTATGGATTAAACGAAGGAAGATATGGAAGCATAAGGTCCAGCGGACCTATAATGACCAATGGTCACATGCAACCAGGAAGAATAGGAGAAGGAGAGAACGGGGACTTTATAAGGAGTTTGTTGATGTTGGATTTGAAAGATTGGAGATTATAGGCAAAATTTCTCCTCTAGGTGAAGAATGTCTCTAATAGTATCCCGTATACCAAAAGTCTTATCCTATTTATTCCATTGAACAAGTCACTCACTTAGGTTTGAAGATATGCGAAATGGTGTAGACATTAGGTGGGAACCATCCGTAATCCATCTGCGAGGTTCGAAAACCATGTATATGAGAAGTTTTCCATTCACATCGATATCCTGGAAACCAATCTGGATGGTCAGGTCTTGCAGGCAAATTACAGTATTTATAGTGTTCTCGATAACGCTGTTGTAACTCCTTTGGCACCTTGGCGAAAATGTCTTTTGGAAATTTCTTTTTTTCTCTCCCATCTAAATATAAAAAATTAAAGTTAAGAAAAGTTATCAGACTAATTGTATTGTAATTATTGAAAATATTTAGAATAATTTAATAAATGACCACACCGATAGCGTTTTGAACGGTGTCGTTTTTTAAATCTTTTTGAATAAAATTATCAATTTTTGGCTCGTAAATAAATATTCCGTTGAATGAATATTTTCTGCTATAAATAGTATCCAATGTAGTCAAAAGAAATAAACAACGAACAAGATCAAAATGCGCGATGGATTGTAGAAAACTATACGATAAAATTTATGTTTGCTTCGGAAAATTACTTTCTTTGAAAAATATTCATTATGAGGGGACTCCCCTCTTCTGCAAAAAAATGAATTGAACCTGTTGGTGTCAAGTCAGTTCAACTTTTTGGTCAATAATTAAAATAAAGTTAATTTTTTTGTGAAAATATATTTAATTTTATTATTACCCTGTCCTGTTGTTAATTATGAAAATATGTTCAGCCAAATAATAAGTTTTAAATTTTATATATAACAGTAAGTATGTTCGGCGGGATACCCGGTCGCTATTTATACCCAAGCAAACGGAAAGTCGTACCATTCTTGTTAAGGTTTGGACCAGGTTTTCCTTAACAGCTTAAGGCGAATGTCGGGATGGCTAATACGTCGTGTACTCCTGGTCACGTGTTATTA
>JAAAKE020164025.1:0-11851 GCA_010014785.2 Anisolabis maritima
TTATATTCTAAAAAATCTTTTATAAAATTATAAAAGATTTATTTTATATTAAGAAAAAATTAATTTAGGTAAATTTAATAAGTTAATTAAAATTATTATAATATTGATAGAATAATTAAATTTTTGTTTGGAAACATAGGCTACCTATTTTTTTTCTTTTTTTTTATAATTAATTCACTTTTTGTTAAAAGTTAAAAAAAATAATATTATAAAATAAAATTTGGTTATTTTTATTTGGAAATATTGTTATTCTTTAAAATATTAATCAAAGTGACATTAGTCCCATGTTTATAAAAACGCGGGAGAGGTCTATCAAATTTTATACGTCCAGAATGACACATCGACTTACAAGTTGCTATCTTCAAGTTATTATATTTTACTTTGATTTAAAGAATAATTGAACCCGACCACTGATTACAAAATTTTGAAATCGAGATTTCAACATATTTTCAGATCCCCTGAAACCAAAAATATAATTTTCAGAAATTGATCCATGTCTGTCTGTCCGTGCCCAAAATATAGGCCAAACTACAAATTCTAGAATGAAAAAATTTTAAATATAAACTTATAAGAGAACATTTTCAGCCGTTGTATGTCGATTTGAAAATTTTTTCTGAATTTAATTTAGGCCATCAAATTTATCAAAACCTTGTGTAATAATCATGTTTAATCCTAAAAAAATTATATTTATAATGAAAAAGGAAGTATGGAGCCAGCTTTTATTTCAACAATCCCACCCAAATTTCGGACGTTGAATAATACCCTCTGGAGACACCTTGTATCAAACCAGAGGGAAGGTAAAGCCTCTTGGGCCGCCCTTTAGATTCCTAATATTTCTTACATGGTTCTTTCCGTCACTCAAGATTATGCTTTGGACACAGTGAAAAAATAACTTATTGAAAGCCGGTCTACTTCTAGTGGACTCGTTACAAACACAAACTAAGATTGTATTTTTTATATAAAGGGTGAGTCATTTTCATATCCCATATTCTCCCAAAGTGAAACTCAAAAATGGCTTTATGTCCAAAAAAACTTATTAAATAATATCCATTTTTTCTCTTATTATTATGAATAGTATAAAATGGGAAATAATTAATATTCCATCCTCTTACAACCATGTAATTTGCAATTCTGAGATTGCTCATGTTTCCAATTTCAGCATTATAAAGCAATTCAAACTCTATATTAAAGACTTGATATTATCTTACGATGTTGTCATATTCTCCATACATTCAGATTTTGTATTAAAACTAAACGGCACAAATCAAAATGATTTATATTAATTTGAACTTCTTGTTATTAATAAACTGTTTAAACAAATCTATTATTTTCACCAATTAAATTTATTTCACTTAGAATATTTTGAATTGCTTATAATGACGCATTTTCCATAAAAACATTTTTAAAACTCACGATTCCTAGTCGGGTTCTAAAAGAAGAATAATGAATGATCTTGACAATCTTTTCATTTATCACTGCTATCATCATCATAACTCACTTCCTTTTCTAATTCTTATATTACATTTAATTCTATTAAATCCTTGTGTTTCTTTTCTAAATCGCAATGCTATGGTCTTTAAAAGAACTTATCTAACAAACAAAAAAATTAGTGTTCTATTTTAATTTACTTAACTCAAAGAGACAAAAAATTACTCACGCATCTTATTTAATGATTTAGAACTGGTCATGTTTGGTGCCTCCCGGACTTGAACCAGGGACCATCGACTTTTGCGGCGAATATGCTACCATTACAAGTCACGCGGCATGTTCGCCGCAAAAGTCGATGGTCCCTGGTTCGGGAGGCACCAAACATGCCCAGTCAAAACAACCATCATGCATTTTCTAAACGATATATTGACTCTTGGGGCTTTTTGAAAACCACTAATTTTTTCAAAAGATACCCCTATTATTCATTCATGTTTTGTGATATTATTAAAAATACAGTCGGATAAAAAAATATTTAAAATATGTGAATTAAAATTCTTAAAAAAAAAATTTAATTTATCAAATAATTTTTGACAGTTTTATCCAAACAAATAGATGATTATAAAACTTGGACAAAAATCTGTTTCATTCAAAATATCCTCCTCTCAGAATGGAAATTTGGTTAGTGTACTGTACGATTTGTGTGCTACTCTATCAAATTCATTATTAGACAAGAACTTGGTGATTCCTCTTCCCTCATTTATTTTGCAACTCGTGCGCGCATGCGTTAATTAGAGGAACGATATATCCGGAATCTTTTCCCTCCATTGCATTTCTTAGTTAGCGTGAATTATTTGTAATAAAGTAATGAAATGAAAATAGTTTATATATTTTTAATAAATAAATAATAATTCCATATCAAGTGTCATGAAGCCTGTGATATATTAACATAAAAATAATTTTAAAACCTGGAATAAGATTGAGGTTAGTGACACTTCTCTTTTGTCTTAAACTCTGCCAAAAAGGATCTTTCGAGACTTGAAAAACTATTTTCTTAAAAAATAATAGAATTAGATTAGATTTTCAACCGTTTGCTTTGAAAAACCAAGCAAAATAATAATCTTTATACTGCTATTAATGAAAAATGCAACACTAGAAAAAGTTAAGTTATAACTATTTCTACATTTTTATTTTGTTTATAATCATTTTCATTTCACCCATTGTTCCTTTCCTTCATGGTGTTGCCATGTCAATGAATCTCACTGTATATATAAACATATATATACACATATACATAGCATGAGATTAATTATATTTTATTATAATCTTAATTTCTTCTCAATTAAATAATTTTCTTTTGTATTGTGGTTGTCTAAGCTTAAAGCATTTCATTTATTTAGGTTTTCCTGGGAGCCTGGTTTATTTAATTTATACATTTCATTTAAATAAACAATTTTTATATGTAGAACGCCCATAACTAACTCAGGTTTTTTGTTTTTTCATTTTCAGATGATGATTCATATGATCTTGTAACCTGTTATTGTTTGAAACCTTTTGCTGGTCGGCCGATGATCGAATGTAGTAAATGTCTTACATGGGTACATCTCTCTTGTGCCAAAGTCAAAAAGTCAAATATTCCAGAAGTATTCATATGCGCCAAATGCAAAAGCCAGAAATGCACTTCTGTAAGTTCAACACCACCTTCATCTTCATCGTCCATAAGACACAAAAAACGAGTGAGTGTGTGAAAACAAACTTTAATTTTAATTTTTTTTTTTTTAAATTTTTTTCTCACTTTTATAAATTGATTAAAGAAAGTAGTTTTTAGCTAGATTACTGAAAACTACTATTTCTAACCACGAAAGAACCCAATTCAGCGAAACTAAAAGACTTAAGTGAATTAGGGTTCTCCAAAGGGAACTTAATATATGTAAATATTTATAATGTATAAAATAAAAGCCAAAGGCATTATTATTTACTTGGGGTAAAAATATTGAAAATTAATAACTTTTATAGACGAGAACAATTCTCATTTAAAAACGTTATATTCTCAAATTGTGGCCTTACAATTTGGTATTGCTTCAATTTTGGATTTTTTTTACTTTTTCTTTACCCACTCATTCTACCCCAATATGATTATATTTAAAATTGAGTTACCCCTATGTATATAGAAATGTTAATTACATTCGTAAATTTCCGTTTTTCTCATAGGTTAAAGGACTTAAGAAAAATAATATAATCTAATAAAAATAAATTATCTCAATTTTTTGAGATAATTAATTTTTGTTATTGTTACAAGCTGATTTTAATTTGTGTGCGGAATTGCTGAATGTGTGAATATGCAATGACTCCGACTTGTCATTATACAGTATATCCCAGCACTCAAAGAATGAATGTTTGATTTAATGGTGTATATAATACGATGTGTATAAAAATGTTTCTTTTATTTCATTTCTATCCTAATTAAAAATTATTTTTAAACATAATATATATATAAAATTGCACATAAGAAATGTATTTGGCCTTTTTATTTTTCTTTCTGGACTTAAAATTTCTTCTAAAAAAATGTGAAAGTATTTATTTTTAATTTATCCATTAAATTATTATTTACAAAATTTATTTATATACTATAAATAAGTAAAAAGACTTCACTTTTCATTCATCCTTTTCACAAATTATTTATTTTTTTCTTATAAAGAAATAAGAAGGCAGACTACAGCAAAAAAATACTCTTGGATGCCAAAAGCCGAAAGGAGACGTTTCTTTATTTATTTTTGGCCCACAATTAGCCACTAAGTGTCTGAAGTTGAACCAATAAATTTTGTCCGAAACGTCTCATTTCGGCTTCTGGCAATTAAAGACTTCCTTTTTTTGCTGCAGTATGCCTTCTTATTCCTTTATCAGCCTCCAACAGCAACTGACTACTTCCTATTTATTTTTTTCTGTACATTCAGATGCCTCTAAATTAAGGGTATTTTGTTCTTGAATGTTTTTCTTTCAAAATTAAAAACACTATAAATACCAGAAATCTCATAATGAAGCAAAACAGCTTATTGTATTGAGTCGGGTCTGAGTGCTTCACCACGAAGGGTCATATAAAAAATTTGAAAATCCTACTTATACTTACAGACCAAGTACATAGGGAAGCAAAAGTTTTTTTCTTTTCTAACTTATCTTAACTTTGTTTTTTCGTTGATACTTTCATATTTTGATCTTCACAAGTTTCTGCTAAAAATTTTCAAATTAGAAAGAGTAAAGGTAAATAAATAAATAATTTTATAAACAAAAGATATCGGACTTGATGCAGAAGCGAACAAACATTTGTTTTTCTATATACATCTATATTTTAATTAAATTGCTCCCTATATATTCTGATTTGCTAAATGACCATATTTTACATACATACAGCATAAGGATATTACAATTACCGAGAAATAAAATAATCAAATTTAACATACCAAAAATAATACAAATAAAAAAAAATTCTGTTTTAATTATAAATTTTCTCTGATTGAATAATAAAAAGTCTTGGAGTATAATTTATTTTCCGTTTAACAAAAAGTTTCATGAATCCACCTAATTCTTAAGAAATTCTTTTATTTTACAAAGTTTAATTTTATAAAAAATTTTTTTTAAACCAAATATTCTTTTTCCCATATTATAATTTATTTGAATAACAATCAAACATTTTATTAGAATTCGAAATTTTTTTTTTATTTTGAGGAATGATTAGTGAAAAGAATTCATTTTTTATCAAATATTCAAATATAAATGAGGAATTCATTTTTGTGTTAATTATTACTAAAATTAAAGAAAAAAATTAGAAATTGAAGCTTTCACAGTTGTTATCATTATTAAATAAAGTAATTTTTCGGTTAAACTGGTTTTTTGTATTAAATATAACGTTTCGGTAATTCATTCTATGTCCTTGTTCATGTACAATTAAGCTACAAGATTGTTATATCTAGAGATTTTATTTCAGATTGAAGATCTCTAGATGTAACACTCCTTGTGTTTTATAACTAAATTTTAGATGAACAAGGCAATAGAATGAATTACCGAAACGTTGTATTTAATACAAAAAATCACACTTTAACAGAAAATGTACATAATTTATATAAAGAAATATATAGAAATCCACTAATAAATTCTTTTATATTTTTCTAGAGGAAACTTATTTTTTCCTAAAATTTGGATCTTTTGGACAAGTAAGAAAAAAAGAAGGCATTGAAGAAATTGACTTCCAAACAAAAATATTTTATAATAATAAATGTATAAAAAACTTTTTTTTTTATTTAAAAAAAAAGTGAAGATCTAAAAATATTTATATCGTTATTTGGTAAGTCGAACTTTTTTGGAAAACTGAAGCCTTCTTTTTTGAGCTAACAAGAGCGGAATGTATTTATTTTATTATTATTATTATTATTATTATTATTATTATTATTATTATTATTATTATTTGTTACATTTTTGAAACGTTATTAATATTTTTACACACATTGTATATTCAATTTTTTAATTGTACTATTAGTAATGAATTCACCCTTTAAAAAATCTAATCACCCTTTTTTTTATTAAATAGATTAACTCTCAAGGACTGATTTATATAAAAAATATTATTTGTAAAATTATATAGATTCTATAATACTAACCACTTAGAAATTTATTGAATAAACATTTTTTGTTTATTTTCTTTTTTTTTTTTAAGATAGTAAATAGTTTCTTATTTTTAAAAACAACTAAGAAAATAAATATTCAGTCCTGAAATACTAGTGAAAATTTAATTTAAATTTTCTCTAGTCTAAAATACTATTTAATAATAATAATTAAATCATTTATTTACAATTCTAAGGTATGACATGGATGTGCCCAAGTTTTTTTTTTTTTTTAATACAAATTTGTTTTAATTATTCAAAATTTAAATTAAATTAAATAAGAAATAAATAAAAATTGGGTATATCAGGATTTGTCTGTCAATATTAAATCGATTAGACAAACCTCTGTAAAATGATCTCATTAATATAAATGGTCAAACAAAAATTAAATTTCCTTTAAGCTTTCTTTTAATGAAACCTAAGTCTGTCATAAGTTCTTAATTTGTTATTTTTTTAAATTTGAGATATTAACATATAGAAATTTATTCTCTCAAATGTAATATATAAATAGTCATATTAATAAATTATACGCTCTTAGCTTAATGGTTAAAGCAATGGGGTAAAATCTAAATATCCTGTTTTTATTTCTCAGGACGGCAATTTTTTTGTATTTTTTGTATAGCAATTATTTGTTATGTTTTAGATGCTAAAACATAACAAATAATTGCTTTTTTAGTACCTAGTATATAATATATTTGATGGCTCCCAATATTATATATAGTATAATTAATTTATAAAAAATGTTTCTACAAAATAGATGATGGCTGTATATGGAATGAAAGGAGGGAAGGTGCAGCAGCCAGGGAAAAAATTAAAAAGAATTCTCTTTCAATGTCGTTTCAAGCACGGGACGTCAGGTACTTAGACATGTCCATATGATTTTGGATATGTTTCTACGTTTCTACACTTGACAAACAGTGTCCTGATGAGATCAGCACGTCACAAAACGTCGACATTCTGAGGAAGTTTTTTCATTTTCCCCCTTTGGCTTCTGCAACTTCCTTCCTCATAATAATTTTAATAAAAAAGAGAATATATATATATATTATATGATAAAATTCAATTTAGATTTGTCGTCCTATACTTTTAGCCTTTAAGCTAACAGCTTATTTTACTTCCCTGAAAAGCAGGGTCCTTCCTTTCTTATATTACTTTTATTTTTTCTTGAGATCAAGTTCATTATATTTTAAAATAATATTAAAAAATTATAAAATGATTGAAAAGTATAATTAGAAATTTTTTATCTCCTAAAAGCAGAGTCAGTACTAAAAGTATTGGAAATTGGTATTCAATACTTTCATGTACTTCCCAGTACTTTTAAACTTGATATATTCAGTACCTTTAAGAAATACTGCCAAAAAGTACTTTCAGTGCTAATTAGTTGGAAAAGTACTTTAGTGCTTAAATATATTTATAATACTGAATATTTTAACAACTTTTTGAAAATAGTCGTACTTAGTACTGCATAATATATTTGATATTGGGTATTCCCAGTATTTTTATAAAGTACTGGCAACAGCTCTGTTAGAAAAATATAACAAACAAATTTTAATAAAATAAAAAACTAAAAACTTATGAAATATGTTAGAAATTTTATATTTGATATACTCACCGTCATTATTTAGACAGATCAAGTACAAATGGCCGTTCTAAATAACTTATTGACGGTTAATATATACGTTTATAATGAAACAATTCCCTATTTTTTTGGGAAAATATTTGAAAGAAGCAGAGCATTCATTTCACAATAATAGAAGGTCTCGAAGAAATCATCATTAATGAATGCATTTAATGAAATTATTTCATCTAGTTTTAATAATTATTTTATATTATATGCAATTTTTGAAATCACACAAAATATAATCTGGATTTTAATTTCTTGTTGATTGCTTAAGAAAAAGGAATAAAATCCATTAAAAGAAAGCCGAGAGGAAGTTTATTTCCCCGGTAATGATACTATAAACTCATCACTTTAAAGTCTTGTTACACTTTGCCTTATGATAAAGGGAAGATAACAACACCTATTTTTTTTTGTTCGAATTGAAAATGGTTGATTATATCTTAAGCTGAAATATTATTATGTTTAATAATATATGATATACGTGATATGTCCATTATACCCCAATTGATATTTTTAAATTAGAACCAAATAAATCGAACAATAGAATTTTGAAATAATCAAAGAAGGAATCAATTGTGCATTAAATATTAATTAACATAACCAGATCATATAATTACAGAGAATAATGATCTTGTAAAATGAAACATTTGCTCGTTGTACTTATTTAGATTACTTTTAGTAGAGATTTCAACTATATTGAAGTAATGTTGCCTTATTACTCTTCTTGGCACATCCTAGTGATAATAAAAATCACTATAGCGAGTCATACGAAAACTTGGGAGAAAGTATTGCTTCCTAATTACAAACCAAAATATTTTTTTTTTTTTAATATATATTTTTATAATCTTTATTCGAGCTATTTTTATTAATCAAAAAGAGCTTTGTTTAAGTTAGATGGAATGACAAAAATTTTTTTTCATTCATATGTCTCCAGAGAGTAACTGTTTTGCATTGTCATCATTAATAGATTTAGATACTTTATTCCATGAGCTGGTTTTGAACCGGAATCCACTGAAAGGTCGCATTCTTAATCCACTCGGCTTGAAGATTAAAAGACAAAATAGGCAATTTTATTAAATTTTATGTAAAAGCAAATAATTGCATACCTTCGTCTCCCTGAAGGCCAAGACTGGTTTCAACATTTAAGGAACGGTAGTTTGCTTCATGAAATTTATTTGGCTACCAATTAATTTAAATATGGACGGTTATTGTCAATTGAAAAGTTTCTCCCAGAAAAAAGCCATCAAAGCCGAAAGGCAAAAAATATAATAAATAAATTTGAAGAGAGGGAGAGAGATCGAAAGAAAAAAAACGAGATGAAACAAATTTTAAAAAATATCAAAAACAAAAATTTATGTTATTAATAAAGTGCATTTTCGTTTTAACTGGGATTTATATGTAATCATGTTATGTAACTTAAAGGATACTACTGTAAATTTTGTTCCTTTCACTTTTATTACATTTAATTTAAATCTGATATACCCCAGCGATGAATGATGTAAATTAAAACAAATTTATCTTTGGAGATGATTATCAGGTCTTTATTGTTCTTTCATCTTAACAAATGTGGCCAACGCCTTCGAAACTTGACTTGTGGGGGTGAATAATAAAGGCCTGATAAACATCTTGTTTTTATTTATTAGATTATTTGCCCCTTCGGAAAAGATAAGATCGTGCTATGTTAAAAGATATTCTATAACTAGTAAAATTGCACGACACTTGGGTTTGCATCCATCATATTATACCCGGGCACAAACGTCATACAGTGGACAAAGAACCTCTGAGGATTCCTGCTCTCGCATGGGTGGTAGTTACTCCTTCGTATCTTCTTAATTGTGATATATTACAGATTTTCCCCTTCAAAATTAAATGAACAAACTGTATCTTTGATTTCGTCTTAATCGATACCTACATAAAATCCGAAAATAATAAATAATAATATAATAGGTAAAACATGAAATTTGATGATTTTGAATTTCATGTAGCTCTCTTAGTTATCTATTAAAACCAAACAAAATATATAGATTTTCCAATTATTCACTCTAAAACACTCTCAGGAAAAAAGTTTCTCCCCTCCAAGACTTTCACAAAGTACTCTCACGCAATCACTTTTGGTGCTCGTTACTTGTCCGCCAGCTAGATCCTTAAGAAAGAGATAGAGACCCACGTCTATCAACTTCTTCCCTCATCTCCTTTCTCTGCCATTCCTAAAAGAACTCGAATTCTCGTTCATGTAATCATAACATGCGAAATGAAATTGAGAGTGCTAATTCAATTTTTTTTTATAAACAACGAACGCTTTAAATATTTTTTATTTTTTTGAAAAAGAGTCGGTGAGCAAAAGTAGACCAAATTTTTTTTGAAAAAAGGAGCCGTATGCCTGATCTAGACTGATAATATTTTAGACTTGTTACGATTATTATAATACCTATCACAGCTATTTTATTGGCAAATTTTATATTTTGGGTCGTTAGGTTGAAACTATAAAATGTACTTAAAAAAATATAATTAGTAAAAAACCTTATTTTTAGTTGTCGTAATTTAATTTTCTCTCATTCTAAATATATATGTATATATTAGTGGAGGATTTAGAGCAGTGTTTCTCCACCCAATATTGAGTCGCGAAAAGATAGCTGGATAAAATGGTGAAATTGGGTCGCAAGGCAAAAAAAAAGGTTGAGAAACGCTGATTTAGAGGGCAATTTCGACCTAATCACTTAGTAAAGGGTAATATATCAATTTTTTAGTTGGTAAAATTTGATTCCATTTGCCTAAAAGAGAAATATTTATTCCCCCCCTCTTTGATCCACTTATATATATATATATAAATTTGAATTTTTTAATTTAAATCTTTTATTAATTAATTTTTTTTTAGTAATTACCTTTATTCATAGCATATCTCTAGCTCGTTGATATTTTAGATTCCATTTAGATAAAACATTTCAGTATATCTAATTCCCAAAATTATAGAACCAAATTAAAATAATATTTTTCTTCATAGATACTTTTTTCTCTCTCGGCTGGTGTAGATTTTGGTATTTTATTTAAAACATTTTTTTTCTTTAATTTTCTTATAGCAAGCTTTTCCTTTACAGTATATCATCAATAATTGTTCCTGAATTTAAAAATTAAGGCACTTAGAAGGACAACTTTATTTTTCTAATCTTTTCTAAATATTACATTTCTTTTATTTTATAGATAATTAATAATAAATTTTTAAAAGAATCTTTAATTATATTTTAAGGCCTATTTAGCAATCATTCTTTTTTTATAATCTATTATTTTTCGTCATTTTAGATAAACGAAAATATTAAAAATCATAGAAGAAAACGAAAATCATAAATTGCTCACAATGGGAAGCAGGATCATGTCATGGAGGGCGTCCTTGTAAAAAGTTTATCACGTTTCCAATAAGTATAGAATATTTTTTTAGTCATTTTTATTTTTCTCTTATATTCACTTTAAATTTCCTTAATGTACATAATATTTTACTTTATTTACCCAATTTATTTGCTAATATCTATCATAATGTAGACGTTTCTGTCTTTTGTTTATAAATTCTTATTTTTTCATATGGCTGATTCCTCTACTAATTTTATCAGTCTCTTTTTGTATTTTATCTAAAATCTTGTCCTGAGTAAGGCTTGTTTTAAGGATGGAAACGTCATTATTGTAGTAAATATCCAGAGATAACTATTTATTTATTTATTTTTTTTTTATTTTAAAAAAATTTTATTGAAAACTCATATTTTATAAAGAAATGTGTAAATTAAACTTTTATTTTCTTATTAAATTTTTTTTTTTTCACTTAAAAAATAAATACTCGCAAAAAAGCCAAACATATTTATATAAGTGAAAAAATAAATAGTTTTTTTTTTTTTAAGATTAATAATTTTTAATAATGTTTTTGATCTCATTTTTCTTTAAATAACTCTAACATATTGTAAAAATAAAAAATCAGTGCCTTAATTTTGTTTAGAAATTTAGATTTCATTAAAAAATCGTCTTTTTGGCTAACTAAATAAAAAATTTTATTATTCGATTTCACGTCAGAGGATTAATTATTATTTAGGTCAAATATTTTATTCAATTCATAATATGAATTCTAAATTAATGGTACAATATTTAAATTAAATTGTTTAATAAAGGC
>JAAAKE020164058.1:0-11848 GCA_010014785.2 Anisolabis maritima
CCCCCTCCCCCCACGGAATAAAGGTGAATATAAAGATCACCTAAACAATATAATAATTGATTTGTGAATTTTGAGAAAATCGAAAAAAAACTAAAAAAGTACCTCAGTAGTAGTACTAGTACACTCTTTGGCCAATCTTATTAAAAAGCTTCGATATGCATGCGATATGGGATCCCTTAAATATAAAATTTCAGTCTCGTAAGTTTATTTTTTTTTTTTGAGAAATCTCAGACACAGACAGACTGACAGACCATTTTTCGAAACCCATTTTTTTTTGGCTCAGGGGACCTCAAAATGTGTATGTCCGTTGAACATCTTTTTCTTTGCAAAACTTATTCACTATCTATATCATATATAGGAATATATAAGAGAAAATAAAAAAGAAATATAAAAATATATCGGGGATGTACTGGTGATGTACTGGGTATAATATTGAACTTTTTAGCCTAGGAATGTGGGTGCGAATCCCAGGCAATCCGATAAAAATTTATTTGAATCAACTGGACACCAATTTGTATAAATAAATATATCTGAATAATTTATATCGTAATATGGTTGACTATATTTATCGTCTAAAGGTCCAAGAAAAAAGATTTAAATAAAAAATGGCTGAATAACAGAATTGATATAAAATAATTTATAGAATATCGAAATGGTCTGATTTACAAATAAAAAATCGCTTATCCCGGAATTATTTTAAAAGTAATATGAACCATATAGTCTAGGTCCATATTTATTTACATTAATTGATAGCTACATATAATTTAAATAGGTTTTATGATTCAGAAAGGGAACCTAACCACTGATCCTGAGATCAAGCAAGAGCTTTACCATTGGACAGGAATCCGGCATTGTAGATCAATGTTTTTGAAATAGATTCAAATTAAATAAATCATAAAGGTTTTTTGAATAGTACTATGCAAGTATATTTTATAAAGTTGTTTAATCACTCAAGCAGAAAATGTATAGCTAATTTTACAAATTAGAATGCGAGAGAGGTAAATTATTTACCCAACTTCTTCTTTTGATATAACATTGTATGGAAAAATAAAAAAAATGTACTGCAATAAATAAAATCAGTGAAGGTATTTAATTATTAATGATTTAAAGTGGGGATATAACTTGTAAAATAGAGGAGTGAATTCCGCTTAAATTAATTAATAATTAAAGGAATTAAATGCAAACCCTTACTTGAGATGAAATGTAGGCTGAATACGTGAACTGATGGATGAAAGGAAGAGGGAAGAGAGAGAGATTGGAATACCTGCAAAATAAGTAATAAAATATTAATAAAATATAAATACATCTTTTAGATCTCTCAATAAAAAAAAAAATTTCTCCCTTGGTCTTTGGAGTGAGTATTAACCTTTTTAATAGAAATAACTTCCTTAAATAACACGTTACAAACTTTACACAACAACTTTAATAAAAAAAATTGGTAAAACATCAAAATTGTTTAATAAGGGAGGGCAATTACAAGAAAAAAAAAATTGCATAATTAACCCAAACCAGGAGTTATTCAATCTTAATTTATTTTTTCATGTTTATAAATTCTCTTTTTTTTTTCTATCCATTTTTTATTTTATAAAATAATTTTAATTATGCCCTTATATATATTACATTGGCTACCAATTAATTTAAATAAATAAATAAACGGAGTCTAAATGGCCTCAGATGCCGAAAAAGAAAAAATATTTAATGATTTTGAGGTTTATTAGTTTCCTAAAAAAAAAAAGAATAATAATCAAATATTATTTGATTTGATACCTGAAAGAGGGGGAAAAATCGCAAACGGATAGTGAATTATTATGAGTTAAAGAAAACTTGATATCAATATAAGTAAAAATTACGAATTTAATATTAAATATATAAATAACTAAATAAAAATAATTTTTTTAAATATTATAATTTTTTAAATTATCATTAGAAATTCAATAGAATGGAATCTGAGCTAAAAATGCGAACAGCCTTGGCCCATCTAATGCCGATTAGCAATTGTGTCAGTCAGCCCCTCCCTAAACCAGAACCAGAACCAAAACCAGAGCCCCCAACGCGCTTTCTTGGCTCTGAGATTAATGCCTCTCGTAATGAACGCGTTATTAATTGCATGTGTCACGAAACAACGCAAATGCGCCTAAGTGCCAACAGCCGGAGGATCCTGTTCTATGTTCAGGTTCCAATTTCCACAGACACACATACAAGGTTACGAACATGCAATTCAAAGCCATAGGTTCAATTTATTTGAGGTGACTACGTATATTATTAAATGGGATTTTGTTCCAAAAAAGACAATTAGACATCTTTTAAACAAGAGATGGAAAATAAATGAATGAATTGAATTAATTACGTGAAGTAAAATTTATTTAAGAAATAAAAAAAGAAATAATTTTCCTATTTTGTGTTGTCAGAACAACTAAGAAGTCAATTTTTCGGGTTCAGGCCGATCCCTTTCATGGGGCTGCTTTGCTTTTAAAATTGTAGGTTTTGATAAGAACAATCAATTTATATATCCTCATAATTTTCTCCCTAGATTTAATCAGAGAGAGGTTCAAAGATTTACAAAATTTTAAGAAAAAAAATTAAAATTGGGAAAAAATTCTTCATTTTCAAAAATAATATATATAATATTATATAATAATAAATAAATAAAATGAAGGAACCTGAAGGACATGATGATACTTGCGTCAAACGTTTTCATGAAGTAAATCAATCACTTATAAAAAGGCTATGAACTTTCTTTAAACCCTACCAAAAATATTTTCAGAAATATATATTAGTTAAAAAGTACAAATTTATAGGTTCAGAAATTATTCCTTTTCAATCTTTGAATTAATTAAAAGGATTCATTTATCGACATTTGGGTATATCCCAAAATAGCTCCTATCTCTGAGAGCAGAGATAGAGAAAGCTTCATGATCTAAGGGTCAGTTAACTTTAACTTCCCTAAGTGATAAAATTTATTGAAATTATATTAGCAAATTTAAATAAATACAGCCGAAAATTCTGTTTGATGATAGGTGAATAAAACTTTCTAAAAGAGTTATCAGTCGTAATGAATTATTTTATCTTAAATAATTCTTCATTTAGTATCGGGGTTTTTAGTATTTTAAAGAGAGACAATTTTTAAAGAATTTCTTGTATCAAAAGTTTATAAAATTATGATAATTATGTAGCTTAAATATGAAATTTCGTAACTATCTGTTCAACGTTTACATTCGTAGACCGGTTTCCTATAAGTAGTTACTCTTAGTTTTGTGGTGGCTACATCAGTACTCTATTATTGAAGGATCCATTGTGGTTGATTTCCTCATATATGATTATATTATGAGGAGACAAAGGAATTTAGTAGGGGTTTGAATATCATCTTACAATCTCCGATTTCCTTACTTGCTTTGAGTTTGATGACGATGGCCGAAATTTGAGTTGAACCCTCACTCATCACTCAATTAAAGGAGATAATAAGAGTTATTTTTAATGTTACAAGCTTTGCTTTATATTCTAAGTTAGAAATCAAAAAATATAAGCAATGAAAATTGTTTAAAAACATTTATGTAAATATAGGAAGCACGAACGAGTTTTTATCCATATTTCCTAAAGAAACAAATATAGAAGGCGAAGAAAAGATGATGCAGTTAACAGAAAAATAAAACACATTTTCGGTCTAGGTTTCGGGCGCAAGTCACAACACCCTTAACAGGACTAAAAATTGTTAAAAATTACACTTTGATATTATTGTATTTTATACGAAATATTGTTAAAATATACAAGTCACAGACCCTTTTCATATATATTAGAAAAAACTAGAATTAGGTCTTGCTCTAATCCAGAGCTTCTCAAACTTTTTCTTTTTCGGCATCCATTTAGACTCCATCCTTATTTATTTAAATTAATTGGTAGCAAATATAATTAAATAAATTTTTGTCACTCAGGACTGGAGCGAACCACTGACCTTTAGTACATGAAGCAAGACCTTTACCTCTGCACCAAGGGATAGAGCTATCATTAGGTTAGTGGTATCCTCAGGTATCTAGCCTCAAAGTTTGTCGTTTTTAATCTTGAGGAAATTAATAATAAATAGTGAGTAAATTTATTTTTAATAGTAAATTAATATATGTTATTTATAAAATTAATTTTGGACCTCCAGACCACTCCCTGATTCGTTTAATCATAAAGCTATCTCAAATCCTCGACTAAAGATGCAAAAACATATTAGACTCCCCAGTGCGTCAACAAAAGGCGTCTTTTGGCAAACGCAAAAGTACAAACACTTGGAAAAGGAACCTGGTCTCAATCTCTCAATCAGATCTGACCGCATCTCCTTATGAATTGTTCATAAAATAAATCAATGAGAATATCTTTCATGTTAGCTCTCTGTCGGATCCTAAATTAAAAACAAATCAAGGGATCCTAACAAAACGAACTAGCTAACGATTAGTGGGCTCATGATGCTCACAACAAAAAATATCCAACGAAGGCTTAATTCTCATTTTTCCACAATTAGATTTACGAGTAGAGGCTGTAAGTAAAAAGGATCCCTTCAAGTGATATCCCTCGTTAATAAACTTCAATAAATATGGGAAAATTAATTTTTTAATTTAATATTGAAAAATGATTTATTAAAATAATTTGTATTCAAGTTTGACGCACTTTAAGACCTAATAGAGTAACAAGATGATTTTGAATCCGTCGATAAGGTGGGATTTTAACCTAATTCTAATTAATTTATATTCATTCTATTGATTTTAAAATTATGAAAATTATTTTACTACTAAAATTTTTGTATTTAAATAAAATTTAAAATATTTTATTGAAGTTATCGGTAAAAAATTTTTGAAATTAAATCCTAAATGCTAAATGGTATCTAATTGATTAAATTAAAAACATTATTTATTTATTAGGATGTGTATAGATTATTTAATTATTAAAAAATTTTTAGGAATTAATCTTATTTCAGAGAGACTGAAAAAGAAAAACAAAAAACTAAACCAATGCGCCATGCAAATAAAACAACCCTTATAAAAAGTCTTCTTGAATTTGGAGAGACGATGTCTATAAGAAAAAGAAAGTTAATATAGAATTTTAAGCCTGGTTAAAGAAATTTTTCTTAAGTTAGGTCGTGGAAACAGCCAATTAAATAAAAATCTCCCTTTAATTCAAAAGGACATTTAGTTGATTGATTGGCAACAGTTTGATCGAAACGATCGTTCTAAGATGAAAAAAAAAAAATTAAAAGGTTTTTTTTGGCTCCTATCCAAGAGCATCATCAATAAGATCCAACCATTAAAATAAAAGGAAGATGATAAACTAAAAAAGCAGAGAATAGGTCTATTAGATGAAAGCCTGTAAATGTTGAGTGATAATGTTTAATATTTAAAAAAATGAATGACATTTTTTAAATAATTTTCACTTCTCTTTGAAATGAGAAATGATTCCGCAATTGAATCTCTTTGAATTGATATTAATTTAAATCGAAGTTGTCATTTTCTTTGACATTAACACGATTTGAATCTTGATATTCATTTAGAAATAAATGCAACCTTTTAAAGTGGAAATAAATTAATAAAAATTTTATGGATGTACTAAAGTGGATGCCACCCCAGTCCCTTTTGAGCAGAGGAAGTGTCAGTGATTCATGTGCGATAAAATTTATTCATTTAAAAAATTTATTTTCATAAAAAGTTGTCCCTTGGATCAGAGATAAGGTTCTTGTTTCACAATCCAATTATCAGTGGTATTCATTCTAAGCAATAAAATTTTTTTAAAATAAATAGCTATCAATTAATTTAAATAAATATGGACGATTTTCGTTAAATTTAAATTATATAATTTATCGTGTGAGAGTTCGGAGAAAAGAAAACCAGCCGCCTTTCTCAGGTCACTATACACCAATTTATTCAGCAAATATTTCGGCCAACATTGTCGGCCATCCTCAGTGCCACAATGTGCATATTTCAGTGGACCTGAGTCCGATAGTTATATAAATGATTCTTGGAGAGATGAGGGACATGTACACAGTGAAACGATTCGATAGCAAGTTTGCTTGCTATCGAATCGTTTCATTGCAGGTGCAATAAATTTATCATATTGTGGCACTGAGACCGACATAATGTTGGCCGAAATATTTGCTAAATAAAGTGGTGTATAGTGACGTGAAAAAGGCGGCTGGTTTTCTTTTCTCCGAACTCTTACATAATTAATCTGCCCAGCCATATCATCATATATAATTTATTGTTTAAATCTATATAGCTTTCTAATAGTATTATATTATTAGATAAATTTGTTGACCATTGAAGGGAGAAAAATAAGATCAGAGCATTACGGCGATAGAAATTGTATGCAAAACCCTGAAAGCAAATTTCCAAATTAGAAATAGAATGCTTTGAGGTTTTATATAATAATGTTACTAATTAAATGGAACAATTTATTCTGATCCGATTAGTACAAATTAGTAGACATGAGAGAATGTGTTTGATCTGATTCTAAGTCTAAAATTAAGCCTCTCAGATTATTATTCACTGGGGGTTGGAATTTTATTTATTAGGCCGGGGTGAAGAGAAGCGGCCATCAAGATAGGCAAGGCTAAGCATTGCTGAACCTTAGATGGGAGTCACCGGTAAATAATAAATAAATTTTCAAATTCTGCAATTTAGGAGCTACCTGGATATTTAAACAGGAAAAGCTCAAAGAGAAGAGAGAACCTCTCTCATTTTAAAATTATCTTTTTACATTTTAAAATTTTATAACTGTTAAAGGAATAGGAAGGCAGACTGCGGCAAAAAAAAGAGTCTGCATTCCTATTTATCGGCCTTCAACAGCCTCTGACTACTTCTCGATCATTTTATAACTTTTTCACAAAAATTTTTGTATATAGATCTGTAAGGATGATCTGAATGGACCTATTTGAATAAAATTGAGATGATGAGAGAAAGCAAATAAACTCTGGTTTTCTTCTCGAAATTTTCTAAAAATTTTCTTAAAAAATAAACTTTAGTGAGCTGGTAGTTAGTCAATATAAAAAAAAAATAAATAAATAATTTTAAAAACTATATATTTATAGTATGATACATGTAACCAGAGCCGGCCAGTACATTAGGCGAATTGGGCAGTGGCCAGGGGCACCATATTTTAGGAGTGCGACAGATAACGTAATTGTATTTTTTATAATTATATTTATTTGAAATGATGATGAAAATATCAAATTATAATGATTTCTTTAAGGGGCTGAACTTGAAATTCGCCTAGAAAAACCATAGGGCCGGCCCAGCATGTATCATAAAAAGTCATATCATAGAATAGATAAACAATTTGCAGGCTTTATTTTCAAAAATATATAAGTGAATTTTTCCCCATTCAAAATAAAATTGTTTTTTTTGGTAAGTTCCAAAGATTTATTGACTGGAAAATTTCCCTAAATATTAATTTATAATTTAAATTTTTTATTAAGAAAAAAATAATTTTATAAATATACTATATTATTTTATAAATTGCATTTTGATCATCTTTGTCAGTTGCAAAAAAGTTTTAAGTGTAACATGTGCGCCTTTGTGATTGAAAAGTTAAGTTACTTTTAAGTTTCTTGAAAGAAGGCTATTTTTGTAAAAAAAAAAAAAAAAAAAAAAGTTTATTTCCAGAGTTCTCGTGGATGTGACTGATGACACAAAAGTAGAATTTTACAATTATCAATAACTCTAATTGAACAGTCAAAAGATGTATTTTCTACTTAATTTATGAATTTTACTGATCAAGTGAAAGACTTGAATAATAGATCATCTTCAGAAAGGGGATTTGATGGATATACTAAACTCCTTGTTTTCTAAGAATTTAATCCACCTTTAAACTAAATGAAATATTATTAGTTGCGGATATTGATTTCCTTTCACTTCCATAAATTTAGATATTTATTTATAAACTAAAGATAATCTGTTTAGATTATAATCCAATTTTACTTCAAATTTTTAATATTTTTAAGAGGATCATGGAAATTAAAATTTGATAAGGAACTAGTCAAAAAAAATCTCGAATCAAAATATATTAAATATATTAATCTAATTCAAATGAATAGGTCTCAAAACTATTTAATTTAATTAAAATTTTTATTGATCTGGTCTTTAATGATGATTCTTATCCCACGATTCATACATTGATAGCTTCGCTTCCAGTTTAA
The DNA here is from genome assembly GCA_010014785.2 of Anisolabis maritima. Classification (NCBI taxonomy): domain Eukaryota; kingdom Metazoa; phylum Arthropoda; class Insecta; order Dermaptera; family Anisolabididae; genus Anisolabis; species Anisolabis maritima. Next base: position 8,165 of record JAAAKE020164058.1, read on the forward strand.
ATCCACCCAATCAATTTATTAAAATGAATTGGTTTCCAATTAATCTTAAATAAGCAGGGCCCGCCAGCCCTCTTGATTTTTTAATGTGACCTTTTTTTTTTATAGAATTGGTGTCTGATGCACTTCTATTTTATTTAATTAAAATTTTTGATTTAGTTTTTAATAATGATTCTTATCTCAGAGTGCATTCACATCTGCTCAACCCTCCCCTTAACAACTATTTTTTTAAAGACTTTTAGACATCTGAGGCCATATTGACTTGAAACGATATACAATATATTTATTATAATACATGTAATTCAGACATATTTATTTAAATATATTGGTATCCAATTTGATTTAAATAAATTTTTATCGGACTGTCAGGGATTCGAAGGTTATCATATTGATAGTCAGTAGTATCTTTAACCTCTTGGCTACCGGGGGGGGTTAACTGTATATATTTATATTTTATATTTTTAGTGAAAAATAATCAAATTTTTTTTTGGAGAAGTTTTAAATACCTAGAATTTCATAAAAATTTAAATATAATATATGTAGTTTTATAAACTTTTTATGGTCTTTTTTATAAAAAAAAATAAATAATAATATATTTAGAATAAATGTGTACATTAAGTATGATAGTTCAGGGGAGGGTGTTGGTCAGGCTGATTGATGTGTATGTATCCTAAGATAAAAATCATCATTAAAGACTCGATAAAAAAAAATAGAAGTGCAAAAGGTTAAAAAAAAATCAAAAGAGCCCAATGCCCTGAATGTTTAAGTTTAATGGGAACCAATTAATAAATTTAGTGGGTGGATTTAAGCGGGAACCAAAGCTATCAATATAAGAATCATGGGATAAAAATCATCTTTAAAGAATAGATCAATAAAAATTTTAATTAAATTAAATAGTTTCAGATTCGAACGCTTGCAAAATTACCAGTACGAAGTCCTCGTATCTAACACGGATATGTTAAGTGGCCAAGGCAGAGGTTGATTCAGTAAAAAAATGCCGTTTATTTCATCTAATTCGGACAATGGGTGTATAAAGTTGCCTGCATCAAAAATTGTATTTCAGGTAAGATACCTTTCCCAATAGCTTCTCTAAGTAGCAAGGTTAGGGATGTCGAGAAGTTGATTACTAAGACTTCAATCTCCTAGAGAATTTCCAACCTGTAAGTAAAATCACGACAAAAATTTAAATAGATAATATAATATTTGATATTTCATGATCTTAAAAATATGAAAATTTTATTTCATAATAATTATGGTTTTTTATTTAATTTTTTTTTTTTTTTTTTATGAATGAAAAATATTTTAAACCTCCTATTATAATTATAACTTCCTTCAAAATAATTATTCAAATTTTGACCTACGACTAAAAATTGTTGAATATTTCAATTTCGCTGAGACAACAAAAACATCACTAATGGATAGATAATAACTGTCGGGAATACACCCAAGATTGATCGCCATCTGTCCATCTTAGTTTGCATCTCAACATGGTGGGGGTATAGAACAGACATTAGATATCTAATACCAAAGTACACAACACGCTCTCATTAGAGTATTATTCAATAATGATAATGGTCAAGTTGTGTTCCTGGGGGCGTAAGCAACACCTGCAAATGGAATTGACCACTGATCAAATAGGATCAAAGAGATCGTTAATGGCAGAAGGAATCAGACATATAGACGCAATTGCAGATTCAATTCACTTCATGTCCACACGACTAAACCGACTCAAAGGAGGAAACTTAATTAACCGATCAGCTTTGTTTCTCGGAATGGATGAGCATGGTGTTAAGGAATAGCTCTCTGATTTTCTGCGATTCTATAGAAAATTTATATCTAGTTAAGCCTAGATTAGTAGATTTAATTCGGAATTTTTAAACCAATGTGGTCCGCGAGGGAATGAAAAAAATTAAAAATAGGGAAATTTGCAAAAAAAATATAATCGTAAAGTATTGTTGCTATATATTATATAATGGTTTCTTTTAATTAATTACGTAAGGATAAAGTTCATAAAATTTAATAATTTTTTTAAATAGCATTTGAAAGTTGAAATTTTATAATTTGAAAATGAAAAAGATATGCAGCAGTCTTTTTTTTTTATGAGAAAGTGAATTTATTTCATTCACTTCTCTATCAAGCTTCGCAGAGGGCGTATACGCTTATGTTTTAACGCTTCTGAGACCTAAGGAAAGCTTGGGTCGAAACATTGTACTCAAAAGAGCGAATGAGATAAAATCACTTTCTCAAAAAAAAGCTCCTGAACTTTCTTTTCATTTCCATAATAATTTTTTTTTAAGAAACTCTTATCTTTATATTTTTAGCAATGGTATTATTTCATTTTTTGTTTAAGATGGGGTGGAAAAGGAAAACTATTTCCTAAATCCACATAGGGGGGGGGGAGGATAATTTCTTTTCTATGTCCCTCCTCAATTGATATCAGTAATCCTTATAAAAATTTCTTCTTATCAATATAATTTTTAGGGAAAAAAAATTTGTTGTAATGATTCATTTTCATAATCTAGGTCCTCCTTATCACTCTACCTCACTGCCTAAACCAGAAATTTGTAAAATATCTTAAAATATGAATTTTTATTATTTACATATTGTTCTTTTAATGATTAGAAAAAAATTTAATTTATAATATTATTGTTGCCCACCAATCCATTAACATCTTATAAAGAAGTCGTTTTGAGTTATAGGATCATTTCATGTTGGGGTTGAAACCAATGTAAAAATAAAACTTGCCTATCCAGCTGATGTGAATTTTAGCTGATAATTTCCTCGGGAAAATTCTCCTCACTTAAACAAAAAAATCTCATTAATTTATTGATTATTTCTCAAATTAATTATCGTGTTCAAATAAATTTTGCTTGCTTCCCTAATATTATCCATAATCTCAACCCTCTAGGAATTTTTATTCACTTGTATATTATTAAATTATGAACATAAACGATTCCATTAATCAATAGATAAATAAAAAAAATTGTCACAAGGAAAAATATTAAAAATTCTAGAAAAGGGGGGATTCTCTACCACAATTCTGAATTAATAATAGCCTTCACAGAAAAAATAGATTGAAAAAATTTCATGAGAAATTGTCAAGAAGCTTTGGAGTAGATGCTATTAGTACAAAAAGAGAGACAGAATTTCTATTAAGGATGGAGGAAAGAGAGGAAGAAGCAAGAAATTGTTCCAAGATGGATTTCAAATTTTTAAAAAATTTTATTTTATTCATAAGATTTAATTTTTAAAGAGAGAAAAAAAGAAAGAGAAATTTTTTATTGTCAAGGCTCATTTAACTAGTACATTTCCTCTGGGGCTCGACATATCATTAAAATAAGATAAATTATTTAAAAGCAGAAAAATTTTGAAAACATTTTAATAATTTTTTTATCAATAATTTAACAAGTCATGAAAAATGAAATAAATAAATTAATACCTTTACTGTAGTCAGGGATTGATGGGATGGTTGCATTCTTATTCAATTACGTTAATATTAAAATAAAACAAGAATTTCAAAACAATCGAATAGAAAGAGAATTCGTTGGTGTTTCTTGGCTCGTTCGGAAAGGAATTAACTTGTTTTTCTTTGCTCTCTCTCTCTCTCTCTCTCTCTGTCTCTCTCCTTCCTTTAAGAAAAAATAGATATTAAATAAGTTCTCATTTTAAAAAAACTTCTTATCATCA
>JAAAKE020164069.1:1814-11848 GCA_010014785.2 Anisolabis maritima
GAACTCCAAAACTATCAAATCAAAATCATCTTTATCTCTATTAGCTAAATTGGAAATGATTTCGAATCATCTCTATCAAATGAGAACCTTCTTGTTAAAATTTGATTGAGGGAAATTATTAAAATCAAAATTTCAATGTTGCAATGTTTTAGGAAAAATTTTTTTTCTTAGGCTAACTTAAAAAAAAAACTAAATAATTATTTTCATTCAATTTGACAACATAAGTTTATTTATTTATATTAATATATATTAATATATTTGAAAATAAAAATTATTTTACCTATCCAGAGGTTCAACAGTGTTCGCCTTGCTTAACAAAGACGATCTCAGTATCTGTTTTCTTCTTCTCCCTCCGGCCTGGTCTGTCGACTTCATAGAATAAGAAGTATAGAACATTTTAATTCTCTTCTCAAATGGTATATAATTAATTAAATTTGGTCAAGTTCACAAATAAAATTTTGAAATAAGGGAAAAAATGACATCTGATTCCTTTTTTTCATTGTGTATATTTTTGCATTTAAATAAAATTTCATAATTAAAAAAAATATTTTTTAACGCACATTTTGAGAAACACTGCTCTAGAGAATGTGGCTGGGGAAGAACAGCGGGAAGATGATATATAATCTCTGGTTGTGATTGGGTTGATGAGGGGAACTTTAGTAGCGACTGGGTTTTAGAGTGACAGTTTAAGATTTCTAAGTTTTCAAAAATGTCCCGATAATAGTGATTCAATTTGATGGACAAAAATGTCTTTGATGGATTCTATAAAAATATGCGGGAACGTAATTAGATTCTCTATAAATATTTATTTTAGTAGGTAATTTATAAGAATCAAATGTACAAACGTCTCGTTCGACTTTTTTAATGATCTCTCATGATTAGAAAACTTCTCGGGTAGGAGACCGAGAACATAAGCCTTTTTCTTTCATTCTTTTACAATGCTACAATGAAGACTATTCAAATTTTTTTAATTGTTCCTCTCAATAGATAGTTTTAAAATTTTTATTTTTAAGATTGTAATTTTTTTTTTAAATATTTTAAAATTTTATTAATAAAATGATGAAATAATAAAAATCTTAATTTTTGACTTTCTTAGCCTTAGCTGAGCACCCCAACCCAGATCCTTCCTCACCCTCCAACTCAACACCAAGGTACCCGCCATCTTTTTGGTAATTGGCACAATTCTGATGGGATGGATTGTTTGCTGGTAACTCCAGGTGACTAGCTAAAACCATCCTCTCAGTATACAGTCATGCAAGGCTTAGAGTTGCGTCGTTTACAGTGCAATTGGATTCGCAACCTCGACCCTCTTCCTCCATAAAAGGCAGAATAAATCGATCGGCCGTGTACATTTGGAATTTATCTACGCGGCTGGCAGTCTCTTAAAAAGTGCGATATTTAGATGCCTCGCAATACTTCATATATTCAGTCTTGCATAGATTGATGGAAGAGGCGTACCTAAGTGGGATTCTCCCCTTCTCCTGCGCTTCGGCGCCTCTCGTTTCATACGCATGTGAGGCGATCTAACTCGAGTGCCATGACGCAAAGTCTGGGCGCTGGGCGTATATGTCCTTTGAGGTCACTTTTTAGTAGCCTATGCGGCTGCGCTGTGTAGCGTCGAGTTGCAATATGCGCAGTCCTATTAATTTCCGTTGGCTACAAAAGAGCGTGCTGTGCTGTCGCATTACATGAAGACATTCTCATCTCAATGTGTGACCCGCCTTAGGGGTTAGGTAGGTTATATAACATATTGAGCATGAGTGTTAACAGAAATTGTTATTTATTAGGAAACAGAGGGGCCAGGCCACTCAAAAACGAAAGAAAATTGCAAGAATCCAGTTCAATGAAAAATTAAAATAACGTAAATAGATTAAATTTTTTTTTTAATTTTTACAACTGAATATCGTGAATAATATATAGTCATATAGACTAGAAACGATGCACATTTATTTGAATTACGATTCATGTAATCCAGGCATATTTATTTACCCCAATTATTTAAATAAATTTTCATCGGACTGCCTGGAATCCGAACCCACTTTTAAGGTTATATTGACAATGCCAGTCGACGATGGGGAGAGGAAAAAATTAAAAAGCCGCCGTTCCTGGCCGGTGATCTTTAATGACAAGCAAGGCCAGGGATGGGAGGACCTAAGGAACAAGGCTGCTGAACGCCCGCTGAAAGAAATCTATATTAATTTTTCTTCTAATAACGTATATATAGTCATAATGGCAGCAGCAGCCGAAAAAAATTAAAAAATAAACAAAATAGAAAATCTTCTTATAAAGATTTGTGCTAATCGCTCAAAAACTCGCAATTTCAAATTTTGTGACTGGTAAAAATGATAATAATAAAAATTTGAAATTCCCGGGATGATTTGGGGTTGTCTTGTCTATTCAGTTGATCCCACTGGGGTCATTGGTACTCTGATTTTTCAGTCAAAATTTGTCATTTCTTTTTAAAAGTGTTTTAAAATATACTAAATGTCAGATTACTCGAATTATAATTGTTTCTCAATTTTTTTGTGTTTAATATACAGTTAATTACTTAATAAACATTTTGATATAATTTATTTCCTGATTTTTTTATAACAACTCAAATATGAAGTTAGTGAATGAGAAAAATGAAAAATTAGATGGAATTAAAATAAAGAATGGAAGTAAAAATAAAGAGATGAAAATTAAAAAAGAAGTCAAAGTTAAAAAAGAATCAGGCAAGAAAAATGAGAAGGATATGAAGGGTAAAAAGGATAAGATTTCAGAAGAATGTGATCCCCAGAAATCAAATGAAGAGGTGATTAAGGTAATTAATAATCACTAATCTATCTTATTTATAATTATTTTTAATATGAAATTTTTAGATGTTTTCGTTTATATAACTTTAATTTTTTAATTATTAATTATTACGGAAGCTTGACATATTTGAATGCAAAAATGAGTCGGTTTTGTGGTGGCCTTTACAGTTTATTTGTTCATTTGGCGAAAGAAATCTGATCACCTTAGTTATAATAGATCCAGGAAAACATTCAAAAAGTACTTTTTAACAAATTTATAAATTAATATTTTTTCAATTTTGTTTTTAGACCGATCTCTCTGATCCTAACAAGATGAAAATGCGAATTGATAATGTTAAAGCAATTATATGTAAAAATGAGAAGAAAAAATGGATGTGGTAAGTAATCTTTATTAATTATTTGTTAAACAGAACCTAAGAAACCTAATAAGAAAAATTATAAATTTCCACAAAATTTTATTTTTTGGAATTTAATACATTTTCATGTTTGTTTTTTAAAACTTATTTTAGGTTAAATTAAGAAATAGAAATCCTATGCTGTGCTGATTAAATGCGGAATAAAAATACATTAGCTGGTGAAATTCCCCACCACTTAGGTAAAAGTCCTGATGAAATTCTACCCCTAAATTTCTTGGTCTTTATCGAAAACCGAAAAAAAGGCTGGCTTGCTCCTCAGTTCGCTTTTCTTTATATCCTCCCATTTCTTTTCTCCTTAATTTTTTTTTCTTTATTTTTTATGTTTTATTTTTTTCTTTGATCCGAGAAAAATTGAGAAGTTAAAAAAGGGATTATTCTATCTAAAATGAGACAAACAGAATCCTAGATGAATTCTGGGATGTTTTACTCCAATTAACAAAAAAAATATTTATTTATTTGAATTATTATTAACTTTTGGTTCAATCAACAAATAGAAAGTGAAACTTAATTCATTTTTTCTTGAAAATTGAATTTAGAGATAAACTTTTAAGTAAAACTTGTATGGATTAATAGTTTTATTAAAAAAGTTTTTTAATTAATTCATTTACAAAAACTAAAAAAAAAAAATAAGAAAAAACTAATTTTTATGGTCCCATCAATTTAATTTAATTTTATATTTTAGGTCTCCTTTATTGAGAACTATGATTCTCAAAGATTTTTCAAGAAGAATACATTTTAATTTTATTAAAAATATCCCGAAGCCTATTGAAAGTGTTAATGCCTTCGAACCGTTATATAACGATTGTTTGGATATAAAAATAAATAAGGGACTTACCTCTACAAAACATCTGCAAAACTTTTCTTTACGTCCGGTGCCTCCTCCTCATGAGATTTTGAAACGATATACATTCAATATGCTTCGAATGCAGACTAAATGGAAAGGGCCTAAGATTGATAAATTACATGTTCAGAGATTTATCAGCCGAGGATTATTAATTCATTTAGGCCAATTGGGGTTTGTTGGTGAGTTTTTTTTTTTTTCTTAACCTTCGTTAATATGGCTTTATATAATAATTTAATTTTTTTTCAAGATGTATCTCAGAAAACATTAAATATTTTTGTGAGTATAATTTATGATTATTTTCAAAAAATGTGTGAAACTTTAAGGATTCTATCTAACATTGATGTCATTAATTCTGGCGCTCCTTATAATGTAACTAAAATTTTTTTTTGAAAAAAAATCATCAAATATCGTTTATGAATGTTTTTATTTTTAGATGATAACAGTGCCAACGTTAATGAAATTTTTATCTTTAAATAATAGTCCAATGTATGATCTCAGCTTCTACTTGATGAGTAATAATAAACATTTGGAATTACAAGCAATGAAACAAGTAAAATTTTCATTGTATAAAATGAAAAAAGCCAAAAATAAAATAAAAAACGAACCTTTATTAACAAGGTAGGCTTATTCTATTTTCTTTTATCAAGAAATTGAGAGAAATTTTAAAATAAATTTATAAAGAGAGAGTAGAGTATTTTGTTTCAGACCAAAATGGTTATGTTTAGGAGAAATTTGATCTATTAATGCTATATTTGCTAATTATTTCTTACATTATATATAATACTGAATAATTTATTATAATAAATATTTAATAGTAATAATTATATTATAATTAAATTAAGTTTAAGTTAAATAAGTTCGGGGATTTATCACTTCCTCAAAAAAGGTCTCCATATTCTGCATATTAGACTATACGTATCAAATATAAGTAAACAAACTCTAATGTAAAACATTATGATTTTGTTTCACATACGATTTAATTATCTATTAGGCCGAAACAAAATGTAAATTCTAAATTTACTTAATTTTGATATGTATAATATATATAACCTCTTTATTTTCAAAGATACTATTTTCGTCTTCTATTTTTAACAACCGCCTCTCTCATCAGTAAAATGCCTTAGGTGAGACCGTGATATAAACAACTGTTCCTGAATTCTTCTCTGATTTATTATCTTCTGTCATATTTGAACGTAAAATAAAAATCATCTTTAAAAAATAGTTTGCCATTTCTTTAAATTACCCTTTAATTTACATTAAAATTTGAAAAATTTCATCTTTTTTTTTAATTATCATTTACTTATAATTTTTTCAGCTCTCAATTAAAAGCCCACGATCAAATCCCACAAATCCATATCACATCTACAAACGAAGATATACAATCCGATCTTTTGATGTTATATAATAACTTAGAAAAAGATCAAGAGTAAGTAAATTATTTGTTATATATATATATATTTTAATATTAATTATTCTAATTTTTCTTTTTTATTTCAGACTTCAAAATCTTATTAATTAGAAAAATATAAATTCTCAAAAAGAATTGATCTAGAATGTAGATTAATTCTTTTTTTTTTTTCATAAAATCATCAAAAAAATTGATTCATTTTCTATAGGAACAAGAAGACAAGAAGATAAGTCTTTTTTTTATTTTACTTATTTATGTTATGGTCACCAGAAGCGATGCTGACATTACGGGAGCTAAAATATTTGCTAATTAAAGCAAAATTACTACCACCCTATCTTTTTAAATAATTTTCGTTGTAATTATTTCTATATATTTCTCTAGTTTCTTAAATTAATTTTTAATTCATAAAAAATGTTTATTTGTTGAACAAGTTTTTTTTTATTTTAATATATATATGTATATATATATATAATATTCATTATAATAATAAATTGAATATTTTTCTTCAATAAATTTAACATATTAATATTTCATTATTTAATAATGAAAATAATTGGGTCGCAGGCCTCCTGGATCTAGGATTTACTTTCTATTCTTACATTCACTGACAATAAAAGATTCTCACGAGAGACAAAAAATTTTGCCAACACTCGTAAAACTCCTTCACTAATTATAACTAATTATATTAAGACCTAGTGATCGATTATAGAGATATAAATTTTACATAAAGTCCCTCTCTCTTGAATAATTTATAAAAAATACAAAAGGGATTCCTAATTTGAAAGCAATCGCTTGAAAACGAGAAAAGAATGTATATAAATAAAAATGGGAATAAATTTCAAAACGTAAAACATTGAATATAGATACCTAACACTGCAAAATAGCGAGGGTGCTTCCTCATTTTGTCCGGATAGCATGTCTGAGCTAGAGTGACTTAAAGAGAATCTGACTTAAGAAATTCCTGAGAAATCCTAGTCTTCTAATCACGTATGCTGCTTGTTATAAAAAATTGAAGGTAAGTTATATAAAATGTCTTTAAATATGTTTAAACGCGCCGAGAGCGAAGTAGGGCCCCCGGAAAATTTCTAAGACAAATAGGTAAATAATTACATTCCTTAATTTTCCAAGTTTCATTACTTGATTTAAAAGAACTCTTTTCAAAATGGACTGTAAAAAATAAAAAAAAATTTCCTTTTTAGATTCTAATATAATGGAATTTTAATAATAATAATAATATTTCTTTATAAAAATATTCCATATAATTATACATCTATAATGAGCGGAAATGTCATCTTTAAGTCATTAAAATAATATTCTTTAAATCCATAAAATTAATTATATTTAATTATTAACTTTACTTTTATTATATTTTATTTGCAAGGTGAAATTTAGGTCAATTCCTTAAGTGACTTAAATAAAATTTAATTTAAATCTGCCTCCATTAATCCTGTATTCAAAATATTTTAAATTGTGCCGCATTAAATAATGTCTTATAAAAAAATTTTAAAAATTTATTTGCATTTGACATTGAAAAAATTTAATAAAATATTATTATTCATTTAATTATATTTTATTTAATAGATTTCTGGTGACTCAAAATTAACTTATCTTTTTTCGATAGCTTTGAATGCTTCTCTTTATTTTATCTCTGACATTTCTGACAGATCCAAACCCGCCTTTACAACAGGATCTAGATTTTTCTATTAATATTTCAACTTTACTATTTACACTTTTTAAGGTCAGTAATTCATTTAAATATTTATTTAATTTGTTCAGAATTAAATTTTATATTAAATGCTTCAATTAAAATAATAGAAAAATTCCAAACAAGTAATTCAACAGGTTATCTTATGCGTTTCTGCCAATTTTCACTTTCACATATTTTTAAAAATATTTTAAACCTTTTCTCAATTCATATTCTTTTTAAATCCTATTTTAATATTTATTAGGTAATTGAATTTACTAGTCTATTTAATATTTTCTTCAACTCTGACAAAATTTCGATTGCAATCCATCATTCACTTTATTTATTTTGACCAATTAATTTTCTTTTTAATTTCGAATTAAGTAAAAAATAATAATCTTCCCTGAAAATATTCCTTTTTTTTTTTAAGTACAAGAAACACTTTTAAAAACCTACGAGCTGTTGGCTAAGTGGACAAAATAAATAATAAAAAAAATAACTAACTAGTGATTTGATGTTCTAAGGCCTAAAAGAAAATGCAGATTGATTAAAAATCATTATTTTTCATTTTTTGTTTGAATTACAGGAAAAAAGACTACATATTTATAATACATATAATTATATAAGTGGATAATCCTAATTAATTGATTTTTTCTCTTTAATTTTAGGTGTGATTTGGAGCAACGACGACTTTTCTTTTGATCTGACTAATGAAAGCTCTAAAGGAGAACAAGACATCCTCGCCTTATAAATATATTTGTAAAATTATTTATTTCTATTATTTTGCATTTATTATTTTAATTATTATGTTAAATTTTAGTTATGATTTGGATTGGGAATTTGAGAGAGGCCACAACTTGACATGAATTATTTCATTGACTGAAAATGAAACATCATAAAATGATTAAGCATTCCATTATATATATTATTATATTGTCGTTAAAGGATCTCATCACCTTCTAAACATCATCATACAATATTTTTTTATTTTTTATAATACATTATGAATGATGTATAATCCAAATTATATCTCTATTATCTAAATGAAATTATGAAATAAAAAAAAGATTACAGCTTCTTTTTTTTTAAAGGAGTAAAGAACAGAATTCAGTTGTCAACATAAATCGTTGAGATCATCGCAGCAATCATAAATTCAAGGTAAGTGCCAAAAATATTCTCCCTTATTTTCTATGCTTTCTTTTAATTAATCATATAATTTTTTAGGAGATAAATTTTTTGTTAACTTTCAAAAGGAATAGCACATAAATAAAAGCCAATGGATCCTAATTTAATCACAGCTTATTTTCTCAGTTGTTTCATTTTCATCTTCAATTAATTAAAATATACATTTTATTGAATTTAAAAAAAAATACAATATGACAATAAATAATAATGACTTCTTACAATGGGGTAATTAATATATTTAGGACTGCATTTGATCATAAGAATAACAGATGTAATAATATATATATATATATAGAGAGAGAGAGAGACCTTTATTGCATAAAAATGTTTTTTTTATGGTGAATTATCATATACGTTATTGCATCTTTGTAATCAATTCAAGGCGTACATACAATTATTCTTTTGTAAGATCTTATTATTAATTATCCTAATATAATGTATTTTTATAAAATTCACTAAAGTCTATATATATATATATATATATATATATATATATAATTATTTAGATGACTGAAAATGAAACATCCTTGAAATGTTAGTAGTGATTAAGCATCCATATGTAACTTATATGCTCTCCTTTGCCTCTGCTTGTATAAACTTGTTTTTATTTTTAAACTCATATTTATTTTAAAATCTAAAAGATATAATTCCGTTTAAGGTAATTAAAGTGTATAAACATACTGATTAATTAAAAGAAAGCATAGAGACATACAAAGTGATTGGTTAAAGTTAATATTTAAAATTCTCGATGTTTATAAAAACGATGTTAACTAATTATTAAAGTCTTTAACATGTTTATCAAAAAGTTTTCTAAAAAAATTACTTATTTAAAATTTATATATATTTATTATTTTTTTAAACTTCTATTCTTATATTTTTAAATATTTATATTAATGTTATATAAATCATGATTATTTTTCTAAAAGTAAATAAATATTTTATTAAATTTGGATGGTTGGAAAATTTTGTTGATAGACATGATTAATGATTTTAAAGATTATTAAATATCCCTATTTATGAACATTTTGGAATATATATTAAAAAATAATATTAAATTTAGCCAGACTTTTTTCTCAAATGTAATTTTGTTTTCTGATTGACTATTTTGAGAATTTGTTTAGGCTATCTCTTCTCTCAAAAGTAATTTCTTATTTCTTAGGAATTTCCTTTTGAAGATTCATGCCATTGCTGCTTGCATTTATCTTCGGATTGGAAGTTTATAAATTTGGGATTAATCATTTATTAAGGAATTTATTTTTCTCAAATCTCCTTAAGTTAATTAGGTATAAGTCAAAAGAAAATAAAATTCAGTTAATTTTTATTAAATTTTTTATTCAAAGTTAAATATTCATTTTTTTATAATTGCTTTTTGTTTTTATTATAAATTAGATTTCAGTTTAGAAAGACAAATTTTTTACTATTAAAATAAATTCAAATAATTAGAATTTCTTTTTATTTAGGCAATTTCAACAGGTAAGTATTAATTATATATTATATAAGTAAAAAATTATTAAAAAGAAATAATTAAATATAAAATTTATTTGAAATAAAATAATTTTTACATTGCATACAAAGAGTAATAAAATAAATTTAAAAATGGGTAATAAAATAATATTAAGAGCAGGTGGTGGGAAGTGGAGGCCGCTGCCGTCGCCTCACCTGGGCTTCGGCTGGCCTCGACTCCCTCCGCCTGCTTTCGAGT